>JABTXL010005037.1:20845519-20877725 GCA_025134845.1 Neodon shergylaensis
CCTTCCTTCCTTCCTTCCTTCCTTCCTTCCTTCCTTCCTTCCTTCCTCTCTTTCTTGCTTTTTTTTATTTCTCTCCTTCCCTTCCTCCCTCCTTCTGTCCCTCCCTCCCTCCTTTCCTCCTTTTCTTTATTTTGGTGTTAGTGTGTCACTGTGTAGTCCTGGCTGGTCTACATCTTGGTATGTAGACCAGGTTGCCCTAGAAGTTACAGAAATCAACCTGTCTGTCTCTGACTCCAAAGTGTAGTGTTTGAAAATATGTACCCGTATCCCTGGCCACCTTGGACTCTTGATACTCTTACTCCTAAGCACTGGCATTACAAATCTGTATCCCACACCCAACTTAAGAGTTGAGATTTCCGTGTTAAGGTTTCTTGGGTTCACAAGCCTATATTTTTGTTCTATCAGTATGGAGCTGCTGTGTTGCTAAGGTACCCTTCACGGCAGTCCAGGCGGGGCAGACCCTCGACTGTATGGATGAGCATCTCTTCAGGGACCCAGCGTAGCCTGTAGCTTGCTGTGCCTGAAGGAGCACTCCATTCCCTGCATTTCATCCTCCCACTGTGAAGAGCAGAGATGGCACCTGCGGAAGCCACTGGTGTGCTGATCCCGGAGCTGCGGGAGGAGCAGCACTGTGAGGAAGAGGTCCTCCCCTGGCCATGAGCTACCTGGATTGCTCCCTGCCCTGCACTCCTGCAGTGAAGCCAGTCAGGGCCCACTGGTACAGTGCTCCTGTTGCTGTTCTCCAAGCTTTCACAGAGGCAGAGAGAGTGTCTTGCTGTCAGTTGTGGGGATGGGAGGTGCGGTCTTGGGGAAGGAAGGAAGCTTAAGTGTGACCTCGCCGCTGTGATTGCATCTGATTTTCTGGCCCTGTTTCCACTGTGACTCTGTCCAATTACGGACAGGCCGTGATCTAAAAGCACACTCAGACCTTCTTGGCCCTCTGTTCTACTAATTACTCCTTTGCTGTGCATTAGCTCCCCATTGTTGCGGTAGGCTGCATTGGAGCGGCAATGCAGGGACTGGATGCTTGCTCTACATCTGGGAAAAGCTCATCGAGCTGTCAGCAGACACTCTGGACTCGTCAAGAGTAGACTGAAGCTGCATTCAGGGAGACTGAGGGAGCTGCCTAGATTATCCTAGTCTAATACCCAAAGCTCCTCACAACTCCAGGAACTAGGGGTTCGGCCACACCAGCATTCCCAGACATATCAACTGTCATGTGGACCTGGACAGGGTCCCTCTAGTGGTCACCAAGTAGAGGAGGGGTCACTGTCACCTGCTCCCTGCCTTTAGGAAGAATCTCCACCACATCTGAATGCTGGATGGGGCTTCTCTCTCCCTTGTAAACCCCACGGGGTCCTGCTTATCCCCACGATGTGCTCTGGGGGCCTGGTTAGCCATATGGGTGTCTTTATGGCCAGTCAAATACTATTCCACCGTTCTGATCAGCTTGGCTCGTCCATCTCCATCTGGGGCTAGGTCTCATTGGTCAGACAAATCAAAATAGATAAAATCCATGCACTAGCATTCATTTTTGAATCTCCCTCTGTTTGGACCTCTCATTTTCTCAATTGTCAGAACGCTTCAGTGCCTTCCAAAGGCCCTTTCTAAGGTTGTCATTTGTATCAGTCCTCCAGGTTTCTTGATAGACATGTGCAAGGGGAACCAACCTAGGTGGTTCTCCTTAGCACACCTTTAAGGCCCTAGGCAGTCCATGCTCTCAGAGGGCGGAAGAAGAGTTCTCCTTGGACCTTCCACATTTGTCCTCCCTTCCACTAGATTAAATAAATAAAATTTAAAGGAAGAAAATAAAAAGCAAGAAGGTGGGGGGAAATGGGCGAAGAGTGTGGTGAAATGGGAAAGCACTTAAATTAACATGGGCAAGGCCTTGGGTTTGATCCCCAGCACCAAAATAAAATGGAGGTCCTTGGCTTTATTGAAGATCTACAGACTCAGGAACCTTAGGATGATTCTGATTGATCTTGAAAGGTTTGGAACCTGGGGCCCAGCATTAAAAGTGGTTTGTGTTCTTCCAGAGGAGCTAAGTATGATTTCTAACACCCAAGTCAGGTAGCTTCTAGCTGCCAGTAACTTCAACTCCAGGTGATCCAGTACCCTTTTCTGGCCTTTCCACACCTGCACACATGGCACACACACACTCACACACACACACATGCACACACACATGCACACACATATTAAAAAATAACTCTGTCTTTAACAAAAGGGTTTGAATAGTTGCTCTAGGCCTTTTGATGTACGGTTTTGAATGCAAGTTTTAGGCCGGTGATAGGAGAGATAATACCTACATGAAAACAATAGTTTAAAATGTGCATAAAGAGCCAGAGCTGTTACGCTCTTGTAATCCTGACGTCTGAAGGCTGAGGCCAGCATTTTGACCATTCCAGGCCAGTCTCTGGGCATGGGGTAAACTCCAGTGTAGAGGATCAAGAATGCTCTAGAGAATGGAGCGCCAAAGTGAGCATTAGATTGGTGATAGGTGATCTTTGTGTGAATAGTAGACAAATTAAAAGGATGGGTACCACTTTTCCATGTGTTAGAAGGGAATTGGAAGAAAACATAATTTTCTCACTTAAGACATCTCTCACTTTTTAAATTATGAAAAGTAATAACCTTGAAGACATGCCACTGCTAGAGTTTGTGGACCTGTGCTGTGCTGTGAGTATAGTTCGTTGCCTCCAGTGCATGTTGAAATATGGACGTGAATGTAAGAGAGATGGTGGGACCTTTAAGAGACTCTTGGAAGCCATGAATAGCTTTCTTATGGAATCACATTCATTCTCCTTGGTTGCCAAGTGAGGCTTCCCTCCCCCGCTTCTCTTAGACGTCCTCCTCTGTCCTTCACCACAGGTGCTGATGTAGCTCTCTGCCTTCACCACTTGTGGGCGGGTACCTGATCTTGGACTTCCCAGTCTGACCCAAATTAGCTTTCTCGTCATTATTCAGTTTCAGGTTTTTGTTATGGAATCAGAAAACAGACTAAGACAGTGGTTCTCAACCTTCCTAATGCTGTGACTTTTAATACAGTTCCTCATCCTTGTGGTGATCCCAACCATAAGATTATTTCATTGCTACTTCATAACTGTAAGTGTGCTACTGTTACAAATCATAGTGTAAATATCTGTGTGGTGGTCTTAGGTGACCCCTGCAAAAGGGTCCTTCAACCCCCAAAGGGGTCTTGACCCACAGGTTGGACTACTCTACCAAGACAGTAAGTGTAATACTATCTTACTGTTGTGCCTACTAATTCTAAAGCCCATAGTTTACTCCTAGAAGTGAGCTTGTTCATCATTGTCTTCACCAGCCTTCAAGGGATGGATAACATAATAATATTTACATTTACAGAGGAGATTCGGTTAGGGCTATGTGTCCTGCCCAAAATACTCTTTTAAACATGAGTAAAGCCAGTTTAACAAACAGGCCATGGGAATTCAAGATCATCATCAGCTGCATGAGACCCTGTCCCAAAACAAAACACTTGAATGATTGGTGTACATTTAAAAATGAAGATTACAAAATATATTTTATAATTCAAACCTTTCTTTACTCTAACTTGTTAGAATAATTCTAATAAAGGTTATGCTATTTTTTTTTTTTTTAGGTCAGGCTGTCCTTGAACTCACAGTGAGTTCCACCTGCCTCTGCCTCCTGCCAGTAGATGCATGGATCACAGGCATGGACCACACCTTGCTGAGGTTGTGGTAGTCAAAAAAGGAAAGTCACTTTTAAAAATTATGTTGTTTTTGAGACTGTCTCACTCTGTGTCTCAGGCTAGCCTTGAACTAAAACAGTTTACAGTTTTCTATCTCACTCAGCTGGGAAGATCACATTTAATGTGAAGACCAGTTAAGGGCATTTCAGTGTCAGTGCTGGCTATAATCAGCAGTGAGAGGGAGCATTTGTGTGTGTGATCAAGAGGAGGGGAGGAAGGGGGAAGAGAATGTAAACTTAAGCATTTCTGATTTTAAACCAAATTTTCCTAGTTTTCACACATGCACTTGAGTTTTTGAAATAGAGTATCTCTTTGTAAACCAGGCTACAGGATCCATTCACCCCTGCCTCTGCCTCTGAGTGCAGCAGCACGACTAGCAAGTTTTTTTTTTAAGGAAAAAAAGTATGGTCCTATACAAGCATGCACTCAGTGCTAAAATCCAGCAACTATGGAGACTCTGGTTCTTTGGCCACCAGACTCTTCGTTGTCTGAAGCAGTCTGAATAGTCCCAGTTGGTCTTACTCTTTTCTGTCTTCTCTTCCTACTCCCTCTCTCTGTGCACACAGCAAACACATGCACATATTTGTATTGGGATATTTCAGACGCTGAGCCAGAGCTGTGTGATAATGCTAGTTTTTCAGTTTTCCCACCGGTCAGTTTTAATTATTAATAAGTCCTCATACTGATTTCGTCTTAAAACATTAGCTTAGTACTGAAGAAATTTAGGACCTTGTTTCCTGCCCTATAGTTTAGGCAGATGACGTAGTCACTCTGTGCTTGGTTTCTTCATCTGTAAAATAAATGGTGTTGAAAAGTTGATTTGAAGTTTCCTAATTGCTCTCGAATTCTGTTGAGGAATGCTAGACTTTGTATTATATATAGAAAGTGATTATCTCAATCCAGCTGTGAACACTTAAAGGGGTAAACTCTTGGCAAGTTAAAAATGATGGTGGAGAAGAGAAGGGGGTGGAGTGGATGTCAGAAACAAAATTAACAGGGTTCAAGAAGACAATTTCTTATTTCCTAGTGTACCCAGTAGGTGGATCTGCTACTTTTAAGGTAACAATGGCCTAAAATGGGTAAAAAAATAGCTTCCTTTAAGATTATGGTAGAGGGGTGTGTGTGTGTGTGTGTGTGTGTGTGTTTGCCACTGGGGCAGGGAGCATTATTTTGCATAGTGTCTCATTTAGCCCAGGCTGGCTTTGAATTCTCTATATTTTAAAGACTGGCCTTGAACTCCTAATCCTCCTGCTTCTACCTCCCAGATGGTGGGATTATAGCTATGCACCATTATACCAGGCTTGAATATATTTTTGATTGAAAATTAAAATCACATTTTGGGGGAGGTGTTGGAAATATGGTGGTATCACTGACTGCTCTTGGGAGGTCAAACAGATTCAATCTTTGATCTGCCCAACTTTTTTTCCCTTGAAAATTATGTCATCTCACAGTGCATGCCTTGGAAAAGCAGGGTGGGGTCCAGGCGTGAGAGCCAGGGTGGGGTCCAGGCATGAGAGCAGCTGATAGAAAGCCCAGAGTGTGTTTTCCACTCTGACTTCTTCTGCTTTGACATTATTCTGCAAGCTTGCCCGGGAAAGCAGTCTTAGCTTTAAGAATTGCTGGGTGAAGGTGATGTTTTTGAATTATTATTACTAGTTTATTATTAATTATTGATTATGATCATTAAGCATAACTTTGGGGCCGAGGGCAGGGGCACATATCTTTAATCTAGGTACTTGGGAGCATTATGGCAACAGGAGGATTAGGATTTAAGGTCTTGCTTGGCTGTATGGAGAGTTTGAAGTCAGCCTGGACTACATAAGACTCTCAGAAATTGAACAAATAAATGTAGGTTTGGGGTTCTTGCCTTTTTGTTGTAAATTGTTGGTTTTATTTCCTTTTAGTGTTTTTCTCATACATTCTTTCTTCCTGTGTGTGTGTGAAACAGAAGTGCACATGCTGAGGTAGATGATACCTGGCAGGAGTGGTTTCCTTCTACCATGTGGGTCCTGGTCAGGGTTAATAGCAAATGCTTTTATCCACTGAGTCCTCTCACTGACCCAGCATGGTGAGCTTGCATCTTTCCTGTTCACATGCTCCTTGCCCACTAACATGCTCTATTCCATTCATTCTTCTCTGTTTGTTTTGATGGTAGAGATAGAGCGCCATCAATCACTGATTAAGAAAATGCCCCACATTTCTGGAAGCATTTCTTTATGGAGGTCTCCTCCTCTCCGATGACTGTAGCTTGTGTCACGGTGACAAAAATCAGCCAGCACAGAGACCACCTTGCACCTCTGCTTCCTGCAGCAGCTCACTGCTACGACTTTGACTAAAGGTCAGCATTATTGATCTAAAGATAAGTTTCTCATTGTGTGTCTCATTTTCTCATCACACATTTCTCTTATGCGGAGAATGAAATGGCTCAAGTTTTTAGCTAGGTATTATTGCTGTCCTTTCTAAGAAACAAGACTTTAAAAAGAACACTTTCTATATAAAATGTAGAAGAGAATCACTATTATATGTGCAGAATCCTAATGAAAATCTATTGAGTATCTTAAGAAGATCTGTATTCTTTCATCAGTTATACGTTTGAACTTATTCATGGTGGAGAAATAATTATTTAAGTATATTAATACAAAAATACTTCAGAATTGAAGAAAATTTTACTTTATTTTACCCACATCTTTAATTCTAGTCTTGGGTCATTGAGGCACATGGCTCTCTGAGAAATCCAGGTCAGCTTGGGCTACATGATGAGTTTAAAGCCAGTGTGGGATGCATAGCAGTACTGTCTCTAATCTTCACACTTATGCTTGCTCACGCAAACACACCCAAAAAAACCCAAAAATCAAAAACAACAAAGACAAAAACTCCCTCTGGGCAGTGGTGGCACACACCTTTAATCACAGCACTTGGGAGGCAGAGGCAGGCGGATCTCTGTGAGTTCGAGACCAGCCTGGTCTACAAGAGCTAGTTCCAGGACAGGCTCCAAAACCACAGAGAAACCCTGTCTCGAAAAAGCAAAAAAAAAAAAAAAAAAGACAAAAACTCCCCTCCTAAACCATAAACCCCCTTGTGTCTCTGAAGTATAGTTGTAATTGATATGGGAAAATGTTCTTGTACACTGTAAAGATTTGTCACTCATATTAGTTTAATAAAATGCTGATTGGCTAGTAACCAGGCAGGAAGTATAGGCGGGGCAACCAGGCTGTGAGAATTCTGGGAAAAGAAAAAGAGAATCAGTCACTGGCCAGACGTAGAGGAAGCAAGATGAGAATGCCTCACTGAGAAAAGGTACCAAGCCATGTGGCTAAACATAGATAAGAATTATGGACTAATTTAAGTTGCAGGTGCTATTTAATAATAAGCCTGAGCCAGTAGGCCAAACAGTTTATAATTAATGTAAGCCTCTGTGTGTTTCTTTGGAACTGAATGGCCGCGAGACCAGGCAGGACAGAAATTTCAGTCTACATGTAATGTCATGAGATCATTGTCTTATTTAGTTTTTAGTTTTTATTTATTTGTAAACAGAGTAACCTGTAGCCTAGACTGTCCTTGAGTTTTCTATGTAAGAAAAGGAGTTTCTGGCCTTAAACTCTCGATTCTTCTGCCTCAGTGCTTTGATTGCAGGCATGGTGGCAATCTGGGGAAGGTTTTTTCATCTTGATTTCCAGATGAACTGAGTTGAGTTTCTGAAAAATGTAAAGGCTTTCAAAATTTGTGAAGCACATGGTGACAGATGCACAGCAGGTCCATATGTTGTGTAGCTATTATTACAGCTAATCATTATTTTTGCTTTAGAGAGGGCTATGGATAGCATCCAAGAGAGTGAAACTGGTGGATATGGATATTCACATTTTAAACAGGAAGAGCTCTCTCCCAGTTGGGAAGACACTGATTTTTGTCCTCCCATATATGGGCTTGATGCCACAGGCACACTAATTTTACCATCTCCTTACAGTTGCTGCTCTCCGCCCCCATGCTCCTGCACATCACCAGTCCTCACCTGCACTACACTCCCTCCTTGCTGTCCACTTCCTTTCTTCCCTTCAGAGCACGCACCTCTAGAAGCCTTCATCACCCCTCCATGTAACTCTTACTGTCTTGTCTTTGTTTTACCTTAGTACATATGCCCATGGGCTGTGTTGCTGTGACTTGCTGGCACCTGTGCAGTGTTAAGATTAACTGCCCCATCAAATGTTCACTGCTGTTCTGTGCCTTCCTTCCATTTCCAGGGGGCAACAGAACACATGCACTTTCTCCTTTACCATGTGCTTTCCTTTAGGCATACTCTTAGATTTAGCTGTGCTAAAATTTAAACATTTCCCCCTCATCTTATTTTAAAGTGTGTGTGTGTGTGTGTTGAGTTGAATCTCACTTGGTTGCCCAGGCCAGCCTCAAAGTCATGATGATCCTCCTGTCTCCACCTTTGGAGTGCTGGACTTATGAAAGTATGCAGGGTGCCCAGCAGCACTGCCTGTGGTAGTAGTCTTGCCTTTCTCTTTCTGTAATCATTCTCATATGCTAAAGTACAACTTAAAACCCCAGACTACTTTATTTAGATATGGTGTGCATGAAATTTAAAAATGTACCCATTTTAAATGATGTTTGCATTTCTGTAGATGGTACGCCCATGAAACTAACACTACATGTAGACAGTTTCTAGTAGCCCTTTAAAATTTCCTCACGCCTCTTCCCCAATCTCTCTCCTTTCCCACTCTTCCCCAGATAACAGCTGATCCGGTTCTGTCCCAACACTGTTTCTTTCTGTTATATACTTTAGTCTGGCTTCATTTGCTCAGCAAAAGTTTTAGCTTGTTCCTTTTTAGGGCTGGACACTGTGTGACTATGTGATTGTGCTGCAGTTCATTTATCTGCTCGCTTGTTAATTATTCTGTGTTTCTGGCTTCTATAAATGAAGCTGTTTCAGAATGAGATCCATGTCACAGGTCTTTGGCTACTTTCCCATCTCTCTTGGGCTTACAATGTAGTAGTGTTTTATTTGGTTCTTGCTCATCCTCATCAATCCTTACACTGTCATGTAAAAATAATTTAGCTGTCCCATTGTGCCTTTTTGAGCATTTCTTTGATGGCTAGTGGAATTGAGCATCTTGCTTGCTTAGCCATATATATATATATATATATATATATATATATATATATCTTAATTTTTTTAATCAATAAAACTTTGTTTTGTTTTTTTTGAGACAGTGTTTTATAATGTAGCCCTTGATGGCTCTGCACTCAGTGCAGGCCCGCCTCAGCCTTCTGAGTGCTGGATTAGAGATCTAAGCCTGGCTCTAGAATCTTTAATCTGCTTTCAAATTAGCATGTCTCATCATGTTTTTCTTTTAAACTCAGCTCTTCTGTTGACTTAAATTATTTCTTGAAATTTTATTTATTTTTATCTTATGTATATAGGTGTTTTATCTGCATGTATGTCTGTGTATCACATGCTGTCATGCTCCTGAGCCGGGGGGCTGGAAGAAGGGTTGAATTCTTCGGAACTGGGATTAAGATGATTGTAAACTACTGTGTGGTTACTGGTCACAGGACTGAGGTCCTCTGAAAGAACAGACAGTGCTCCTAACTGCATCTCTCCAGTCCCTCTCCATTAGGAATTACTTTATACTTTTTTTTTGAGACATGTTTCATGTAGAGTAGGCTGGTACCAAACCCTTACATAACTAAGGATGATTTTGGTCATCCTGCCTCTGACTCCTAAGTGTTGGAATTACAGGAGCGTACTGTCGCTGTGGATTTACATGGTGATGGGGAGTAAGCCCAAGGCCTTTACACATGCATGGCAAGACTACCAACTGCATCTCCATCCCTAAAGCTATGCTGTGGAATAAGAGTTTAATGTTTATGATGCCTGGCACATGAAATTGAGGGACTTCCCTCATGGTTTATACTTTTGGTCTCCTGGGAAGTTGTTGTTTTTATCAGTTCCTTGTGCGTGCTGTTTTCTTGGATGTTGAGTGCTGCTTGTTAGGAAGAGCAAAGTTCTTAGAGCTGGTCAGCGGGGTAGCCAGCGGCTGCTTTTCTTTAACTGTGCTTCATTCATTTGAGAACTGACGATAGCTTACAGTCGTATGCTTGCTGGGTTTTGTCGTCGTTGTTTGCTTTTTGCTTTGTTTCTGGTTTTTTGATAGTCACACTATGTGGCCCTGGCTGCCCTGGAACATGTTGTGTAGACCAGGCTGACCTTGAACCTGAAGGAATCCACCTTCCTCTGCCTCCCGAGTACTAGATTAAGGCATGTACCACCACACTCGGCTAGCCTACTCATTTTTAAGAAGATGGATAGTTTGGGGCTGCAGTAACTAGAGTTGTGTTTCAGAAATGTAGTACTTAAATAACAAATCTGGGACTTGGGGTATGGCTCAGCTGTAGAAACCTTTCTACCTTAGATCAGATCTCAAGTCCCATGCCTCCCACGCAAAGACCTCATATTTGTCAAGAAATGAGTTTGTAGCTTTTCAGTTACTCTAGAACATGTGTTACTTTCCCTCACTTGTACATTTTCATAGAAACATCCCAGTTTTACCTGAAACAGTCTTTTGCAGGAACGGCAGGGACAGTTGCTGATATGGTAGTGGTATTCAGTGGGGACACATTGAACTGAAGAAAAAGTTGAGATACAGATTGAGTAGGTATAAAAGAAAGTAACAGATTCATATTAGTGACTGTTTTGTGGAGGGGTTAGTCTGAGTTGAGATGGAGTCTAGTTTTGTTGCCCAGGCTGGCTTGAACTCACAGTCTTCCACCTGTCTCACTGAAATGCTGGAGTTGCAGCCGGAGCCACTGTGACTGCCAGCGTGCACACCCAGCATGCTTTGGGAAGGTCACCCAAATACTTTGCTCGTCTCTTTTTCTTAAGCCACAAAAGTAAACTTATTTTATATGTGTGGGAATTTTGCCTGAAAGTTTGTCTGTGCACCACTGTGATGCCCATAGAGGCCGGTAGAGGGCATCAGATCCCTGGGACTGCAGTTACAGATGGTTGTGAGCTACAGTGTGGGTACTGGGAATCAAACCTGGGTCCTCTAGAAGAGCAACCAGTGCTCTTAACCATTAAGCCATCTCTCCAGCCTTTGTAGTTATTGTTTGTTTGTTGGCTTCTGAGGCAGGCTCTCTTTCTGTAGCTCAGACTGGCTAGGAAATCACACAGCTGAGGCTAACCTTAAACTCAGTGACATTTCTGTGCCTCAACTTCTTAAGCACTAGGATTATAAGTGGGATTTTTTTTTACTAGATTTTGTCATATTTATTTTTGGTCTCTCCAACTAAGTTGTTGAAGAGAAGATAAAGGCTTTATAATCCGTTTTATGTTCCTGTTCTTAAGTTTTTACATAATGTGAATACTGATGGATCTTGGGTGTCCACTTTAATTTGTTCAGGAGGATTAATACTTGCTAATGTGGAGGAGAACGTTGGAGTACATTTTCTTCCTACCAAAATCACATTTCTCCTGCTAAAGACATTTCTAAGCTTGGTATTTGACACAACCTGGAATTAAAAAATGTGTAGATGATAAGTAGACAAGAGGTTAGTAGTTTGATTTCTGAACACCCGAATTTCATCTTTTTCTTTTTCTTTTTCTTTTTCTTTTTCTTTTTTCAAGACAGGGTCTTTTGTGAACCCTTCCCCACTTTGTCTTTGGAGACTGTAGTCTCATCCTCACCGTCTCTTTTCCGGTAGCTGTGGTCAGGTACCTTGGAGGGCAGTCACCAGTTATTTGTGTCCACTCCTTGTCCATCGCAGAAGGAGCAAGAAAAGGAGGAGAGGAGGACGCCAGGGGCCAGCCAACCAGCCAACCACAAAGAAGAGTAAAAGAGATACAGAAGTAGAGAAAGATGAAAACCCAGAGGCAAAAGATAGACAGGATAATTTAAGATAAGGAAAGCTGGCTAGAAATAAGCCAAACTAAGGCCAGGTGTTTATAAGTAAGAGTAAGCCTCAGTGTGTGATTTATTTGGGAACTGCCCCCCCCCCCAAAAAAAAGCCAAAAGAATAAAAAGAGTAAAGCAAATAACATTTTACTGTTCCAACATGGTGCTGGAGTAAAAGAAAATTCAGCTACACTGAAGTCTAGCTTGAAGTGTAGTTTTCTTTTTCTTTTCTTTTATGTGTATTAGTGTTTGCTTGAATGCACACTTATAAACCATGTGCATAGCTGTTGTCCTTGGAGGCCAGAAGGGACCACTGGATCCCTTGGAACTGAAATTAAGCCAGCATGTGTGTGCTGGGAACTGAACCTAGGTCCTCTACAAGAGCAATAAGCACACTTAACAACTAAACCATCTTTCTAGCACTGATTGCTACTCTTAATTGAATGAGTGATTTAATTACCTTTTCCCTGTATTATTTAATGAGTTTTCTTTCTTTTTTATGGTAGGTATTATTACATAAGATGTCCAGGTGCCCAAAATAAAATAAGAGCTAACTTGTTTTTCCAGGTATGGAAATTACATGGATGCCACAAAAACATTAAATGAGATTTATATCCTAAAAATATAAAAGAAGAAATAGAAGTATAAAGAAAAAAATTGAGAGAATTGAGTGAAGCAGAGTTTCACTCTCTATCCCAGGCTGTAACGTCCTATATATATATATATAGAGAGAGAGAGAGAGCCCAGGTTGGTTTTGGGCTCCCAACACTCCTCCTACCTCCACCCCGAGTGCTGAGATTACAGGCACGGGCCATCACATCTGGCTATTGTGATTTGTGAGAAAGGTAAGTTCCCCAGCATATTGGATTTATCTCAGGCCGAAGCAATCATCTTTCTCCTAGAAGACAGGGTTCTTAGGCAAAGTTTGGACAGCGGGCAGGCATTAGGAAAAGGAAGAGTGGCCAGGTTCTTCAGCATCCATTGAGGCAGAGGAGCTGAGCCTTCGTAACAGCAGGTCCTAGAGAACAGGGACCAGAGGAGCTCATGAGTAGATCTAATGCCATGACAGGTGACGGAGACCTTTAAACAGTTTTCAGAAAGGAAGGGCACGGTAGGATTTATATTTGTTAGAAATAATAGATGATATGAAATTGAAAACACCAAGAAAAGACCATTTGTCCCTTTAAAGAGTGTAGTAGAAGAGGGAAGATTGCAGAGAGCAGGCAGAGGAGAGTACGTGAGGCTCTGATTTGGAAGAACTGCATGGTGGGTTTAGGATGAGCCCTTCAGAGTAGACAGGACTGGGGGCAATCAGCCTGTGATGGAAGCTGAAGCCAGGGACGTTTAGAGTGACAGGAAGGAGGGAAGTGCAGGGAAGTTTCATTAGCGCTGTGAAGTGCACACCAGAGAAATAAGAAAAACACAGAACGTTTTATTACAACTGGGAAGTTGAATGTTAAAGGACTTACTTAGCATTGTGAACTTGGAATCCCTGTAGGCTCTGAGACAAATAATGAAAGTCTGTGTCTCTGTTAATCTAATGGCTTAAAAAAATTTACTTTGGAAAATGTTCAGTGCTGGAGCTGGAGAGATGACTCGGAGTTAGAGCTCTTGTTGATCTTGCAGAGGACTTGGTTTAAGTTCCAAGCACCCACATAGTAGCTGACCAACTGCCTGTTTGAGGGGATCCAGTGTTCTTCCTGACTTACACAGGCACGAGGCACCATGTGGAATACAGATACACATTCGGGCAAGCACTCACACACATAAAATAAAAATAAATTTTAATAAAGCGTTTAGTGCAATTTATATTCGGGAGTACCACCTGCTCTTGTTTCCTGAATAATGATCCTATTTTTACTTATTTTACTATTTCAGTTGTAGCATTTTGGGGACTGGAAAGATGGCTCAGCAGTTAAAAGGTGCTTTTTCTTCTTGCAGAGGGTATGAGTTCAGTTGCCAGCACCAATTTCAGAAGGCTCACAACTGCCTATAACTCCAGCTCCAGAGGCATTTGACACTCTGGATTTCCATGGGCACCTATACATATACATGCGCATACCCACAGAGAGACTCAAGCACATGTACCCATACAGAGAAACAAGCACACACATAATTTAAAAAATAAATTATAGCCCTTAAAAATGAGAAAGATGTTGAATATTTCAATGTATTAGTCTGATAATGTCCCAGGGATACATAGAAGTCTAGAACCAAGTACAGGATTGCAAACCATTAATGACAGAAATTATAAACTCTTCAGGTGATGAATAAAAGATATGAGGGCAGCTCTGACGGTCAGGGAGTGTAGATGCAGCAGCAGCAGCAATAGGGGAGACGAGCTTGACAGTGAGAGAAGTCGAGCCAAGTAGAAATCTGAGAAGATCCAAGGTATCTTCTCTTTAACAGGTTAGCTGCAGTTTAATACGATCGTACTTGGGGCTGGAGAGTTGGCTTATCAGCTGAGAGCACTTGCCCCTCTTCCAGAGGACCAGGGTTTGGTTCCCAGCAGTCAGGTTGGGTGACTCACAACCTTGTGTAATTCCAGCTCTAGGGGATCAAATGCCCTTTTCTGGTTCCTGTAGGTACAGGTACCTGTACTTAAAGTACACACACAAACTCTCTGTTTTTACAATCTCTCTAAGTACACACACACACACACACACACAAAAATAAATCTTAAGTGATCATACTTCAAAAGTGGCCCTTCATACATCTGTAAATTGAATTTACAACAGCAGCTAATATAAGAAAACTGCTAAGCTCTCATGTTATTGTCCTAGTTAGGGAGTTAGGGTTTCTATTGCTGTGAGGAAACCCCATGACCAAAGCAAACTGGGGAGGAAAGGGTTTATTTGGCTTAAGCTTCCAAATCAGTTCATCATCAAAGGAAGTCAGGACAGGAAGTCAAGCAGGGCAGGTTCCTGGAGGCAGGAGCTGATGCAGAGGCCCTGGAGGGATGCTGCTTACTGTCTTGCTCCTCATGGCTTGCTCAGCCCACCTTTTTAAGAACCCAGGACCATCAGCCCAGGGATGGTACTGCCCACAATGGTTGGGCCTTCCCCCATCAATCACTAAGAAATGCCATACAGACCTGCCTATAGCCTGATCACTGAGGTATTTTCTCAGTGGAATCTCTCATGACTCTAGCTTGTGTCAAGTTGATAAAAAACTAGCTGGTATATTGTATTAGGTTTGCTGGGCCACTTTGTCACACAAATGATTTTATTAGAAATTTAGAATTTGAATCCTATAAAAAAACCTTAAAATTCCTCTCCACTTATTTATTTTAATTATTAGGGATTGAATCCAGGGTCTCCCAGATGACAGGCAAGTGTCCTGCCACCCTAACCCTTAACCCTAACCCTAACTCCTGGTACCTTTTGAAATTATTTTTGCTTTAAGATGATTGAATGATTCTTTCTGTTTTTTGTTTGTTTTCAAGACAGGCACTCACGGTGTAGCTCTGACTAGCCTGGAACTCACAGCACCTGCCTCTGTCTCCTCAGAGCTGAGATTAAAGGCAGGTACCACCATGACTGGACATTTCTCCTGTATTTCATTTACTCCCTTAAAAACAACAAGAACAGCCGGGCGGTGGTGGCGCACGCCTTTAATCCCAGCACTCGGGAGGCAGAGGCAGGCGGATTTCTGGGAGTTCGAGGCCAGCCTGGTCTAAAAGAGCTAGTGCCAGGACAGGCTCCAAAGCTACAGAGAAAAACCCTGTCTCGAAAAAACTTAAAAAAAAAAAAAAAAAAAAAACAACAAGAACAACAAAAGTCTGTTCAAAGTGAACTCTGGTCCCCATTTCCCATTTGAATTTACATACTATTTATAAAAAGCAATGTTTTGTTAGTTACAAAAAAGGAGGAAAAGTCTGTTGGGTGATTGGTTACAGTTTTGAGTATCTGAGTATCTAAATTGATTTGAGAAGTAACAACTTTTAATACATTTAATTTGATCTTTAATTATGTGTGTCTCTGTGTCTCTTCTTGGGCATATGCTTGTGAATGTAGGTGCTCATGGAGGCTAGTGGGATCATACTCCATACCCCCGGAGCTGGAGAAACCCCTGCCCCATATGGGTGCTTTGGAGTGTTACTTCTGTAACAGCAGTATGTGCTTTTAACTGCCAAGCTATCTCTCCAGCCTGAGAATTAGCAATTTAAAAATACCAAGGCATTCTAGGCCAGGAACATGCTATATTTTTATTTGTTTAGAGTTTCTTTATTTCTCTTATGACATTTTGCAGCTTTTTATGTATTGTAGAAGTCTTTAATATTTATATTGAATTTATTTTCTAAGTATGGGATATATATTCATTTGCAAATTATTCAATTTGCATTTTCTGACAGTTGCTATATGTAAGAATAATTTCTTTTAATGTATAATAATCTTGCTAACTGTACTGTGTTAAACTTGATCTCAGTGACAAACACCTCAGAGAACAACTTAAAAGGAAAGACTTGTTTATTAGTTCATAGTTTGAGAGATTTCAGTCCATAGTCAGCTCGCTGGAGCGGTTTGAGCCTCAGCTGCACGATGGAGCGAGCACGAGGTCACTGCAGCCAGCAGAGGAGAGTAGCAGGAACCGGCCTAGGCCAGAAGAAGCCCTTCAGAGACATCCCAGCCAGCGTCCTCCAGCTCGGTCCCATCTACACCTCCATCATTTCTGAGTAGGCTCATTTAAAGAATTTGATCCATCAAAGGATTAAACCATTGATTTTTGTCAGAGCCATTATGGGCATGTTCATCTCTGGAAATGCTCTCAGACACAGCTAGTATTGTGTTTTCCTTAAGCTCCTAGACATCTCTCAATCCATTCAGGTTGGTGATCAAGATTAGTCATTATAAGCCGGGTGATGGTGGCGCACGCCTTTAATCCCAGCACTCGGGAGGCAGAGGCAGGCGGATCTCTGTGAGTTCGAGACCAGCCTGGTCTACAGAGCTAGTTCCAGGACCAGGACAGGCTCCAAAGCCACAGAGAAACCCTGTCTCGAAAAACCAAAAAAAAAAAAAAAAAAAGAAAAAAGATTAGTCATTATACATAATTATTAATTCTACCAATTTTCATATTCTTTTGTGTGCAATGACATTATCTGCAAATATAATTTCTCTCCTTTCAGTTCTTAGAACTTAGATTTGACTTTATTACACTGGTTAGGATCCCTTGTGTGAAGTTTAATGGAAAGGATCTTGGCACCATACCTTACAGGGAAGGGAGAGCAGTCAGTATTTCACCATTGACTGTGGTGCTTTCTGTAGGTTTATTAGATTCAGAGGGTTACCCCTTCCTAGTTAGCTAAGAGACTTCATGGTGAATGAGTGCAGATGTGTCAGGTTCAGTTTCTGAGACAGTCTTTGTCTGTGTAGATCCAAGCCACTCCTAACATCACAGCCATTGCCTGCTCCTTGACCCAGGGCTGCTTACCCTGGCTCGCGTCCTCCCCAACACTCCCTGATGTACCTCAGATTCAGAAGATGAGCACGGATGCGCTAAACCCAGTTGTTTGGATTTGTAACCTCAAATTGTTTAACTCAAATTGACAGAGTGAAATTATTATCTTCAGTGATAAAAATATATTATTTAAAAATACAGTGTATTTAGTTATCAAAATGAAAAAGTGTTGTTTTTCTTGCATATGAATTTTTCAAAATAAAACAAAAACCTCTGGGGTGTCCTGCAGCATGGCTTCAAATGGCATTAGCGTTGCTTGGTACTTATGTCTTTCCCTTTTTCTCTGTGACCAAAATGATAATTTAAGCCCAAAATACAGAAGAAATTTTATTATACTTAGTTTCTGTAGGAACTTTGTTAGGCTAAGTATAGGGACTGAGGCACCAGTTTTCCAAGAAGTGTTTTTAGAGTACTGATAACAAAAGAGAGAACATGGCCTTTTTAAACTCTGAGTTCAGCTAGTAATTATGCTGAAATTAACATACAGCCTTAGCTTCACTTGGCAGTTTTGAGAAGTGAGACTTCAGCGTTCTGACACAGAACTCGTTTAAATCCCGAAGCTCTTGCTTTGGTCGTAGATGCAATGCAGCTCTGAAAAGCTGCGGAGTGACAGGAGACTGTCTTCCTCAACCTGCTGTTTGGAACTCGCTACCATTATGCTTGTTTTCAATTTCTGTTTTAATTAAAAAATACACACTTCTATTTTCTGATTTAGGATTATATAAATGTCTTTAACTTTTCACCTCTAAGAGACTGGCGGTGGTAGTGCACACCTTTAATCCCAGCACTCAGGAGGCAGAGGCAGGCTAATCTTTGTGAGTTCGAGGCCAGCCTGGTCTACAGAGCTAGTTCCAGGACAGCTAGGACTGTTATATAGAGAAACCCTGTCTCGAAAAACACCAAAACAGATCGTGAGATGACTGCACAGATACCTGAGCGCACAGATACGCTAAGTCTCTGAATTAGTTACTTTTCTACTTGCTGTAAGAGAGTAGCTGGCCGGTGGGAGTGAGGTGAGGAAGTGTGTGTGCTTTGGCTCATGTGTGGAGGGTACAGTTCTTTATGGTGTGAAAGGCATGGATGGCCTAGGAATGAGGCCCCCGGTCATGTTACCTTCACAATCAGGATTCAGGGAAAGATGAAAGCTGGTGCTTAGTTTATGCTTCCTTCTGTTCCATCTGAGCTCTTACTTCATGGATGCTGATACCTTAATCAGCGTGGGGCTCCCTCCACCCCCTCTGGAAACTCCCACCTCAACCCTCACATTACCTAGGTGGTTGCTGATCCAGTCAGGCTGAAATGAATATTAATTCTCACAGCCCTCAACCGCCTTCTCCCTCCAGATTTTTGCTCTTAGCAACGTTTCTTAACTTTGTTTTCAGAGGTGTTGAGTTTAAGGGTATATAGTCTTAATTTTAGGCTTCCTTTCCTTTTCCTGCTTCCATTGTTACAAGTTAAGATTTTTGTTTTGTGTGTATCTATCTTTTTTTAATAGCTTGCCTTTACAAAGAGAACTGATAGAAATTTTTTCAAATTTGAAACTAAAAATAAGATTAAAAAAGTGGATATTGATTCTTTAAAATATAAGTATCACATGTCCCTGAACTGAGCTTGCCCCTCCCCAGTTCTCAACAAGATCTCAGCTATTTAAATTCTGCTGCATTGTAGACTGTGGCTTCAGAATCCTAGACTGACCTGCCTCGGAGTCATGTCTTCATCCTCAACATCCTCAGCTGCCTCCTTTGCCTTTTTATTTTTTGAGGATTTGTTCTATTTGTATGAATGTTTTTTCCTTAATATATGTATGTATACCATGTGCATGTCTGGTGCCTGAGGTCAGAGGAGGGTGTGGAAGTCTCTGAGCCGGAGTTCAGATGGTTGTGAGCCCTATGTGGGTGCTGAAAAGTGAACCTATGTCCTTTGCAAGAGCAACAACTGCTCTTAATAGCTGGGCCATCTGCCCACCTCCTCAGCTGCTCCGTGAGACCTCCATTCAGAGGTCTAAGTGGCATCCCATGAGTGTTCATCTGGAGACGAGTTCTTCCCACGTCTTCCTACAGTGTTCTGAATACCTGCTAGTGGCAAGTTCATTTTTTAGTTTTAGTTGTTTAAGGCAAAATCCTTTTCAATTCTCCAACCTCCTCTGTAGTTTATACCTTATATATGGGATATGGGGTTCATCAATAATAATGACTATATTTTTAAAGTATATAAAAATGGGCACCATCTACCATGTCTGCTGCTTTTCTAGTGCAGGCCACCGTTGTCTCTTGTATGGATTATAGCAGGAAGTACTCATTTGTAATTGTATGCAGAGTTAGCAGTTAGAGCCAACAGAAGTCAACTCTGTTTTGGACTTTGCTTTCAGCAGTAGTCTTCCATCTCGTTCACGGTAAAGTATTGTCTGTCCTGCCAGATTCACTGTAGTTTGGAAGTTAGTTGCCCATCTCTTCGCTCACTGTTCTCCTTACCCACCTTGCAACAGGAATCCCTTGCTGTTGTGCAAACGTGCCAGCTGTCCAGCTCCATGGCTCATTCCCTCATGTTACTGAGGTCCTAACTCTGGACATCTGTGAGGCCTTCCATCCTATCCGCAATTCTCCCTACCGGTTCATGTGCCCTGCCCTGCCCTGCCTGACTTCTCTCTTTTACACTGAGTACTGTTTAAAAATTGAGAAAAACAAATTACTTGACGCTCAATCCTAATTACTCTTAACAATACAAACCCGAAATCAGATATTAGGAATGAAAGCTGAAAGATCAGAGACGTAGTGCAGCCGAGCCTCTAGAGACTTCTATGTCTACAAAATCTCAGATGGAATGGGGGTGAGATTGTCTCTATGAATCCCCAGACTGAATGGGGGGAGGAGGAGACTGTCTCTATGACTCCTCAGACTGAGTGGGACGGAAGGGTCATATCCTCGGATTGAATGGGCGAGCGATCCTATCTCCACCAGCCTTATATTCTCGGCTTGACCTCCCTAATGTTGGGATTGAAGGCATGATCCTCCTAGGTGCTGGAATCAAAGACCTGATCCTTCCAAGTGCTGGAATTAAAGGTGTGAGCCTCCACCACCTGGCTCTTTTAGACTGGTTCAGTCTCCGGGTAGCCCAGGGTGGCCTTGAACTCCTGATCCTCCCAAGTGCTGGGATTAAAGGTGTGTGCCACCACTGCCTGGCCTCTAATTTCCAGGCAAGCTTTATTTATCAGAACACAAACAAAATATCAAACAACAATTACTGAAGATAATTAAAGCCAAAGGAAAATTAAAATGAGGAGTTAGATACAGGTAAGTTGATTGGGAAAAGTAAAGATGTGAAAACAGAAGACAGTTTCTGCCTTTTAATTTTGTCACTAGTGATAATGTGGTAGTGCCAAGTGGTAGGTGACATGGAATCATTTGGTGATCAATGCAAAACTGCATGCCTATCAAAGTCCAGTTCACCGTGCTCAGATGAACAATGGATTGCTTTCTATCTCCTTAGGACCTTCCAAATATCATGTACAGCATTGCATTGTCTCAGTGTAAGTCATTCAGAATCTCAGAGGCAAAGATGTTTGCAGTGACTACACTTATCACTTATACCTTTAGCTTCTATGATACAGAGGAAAGCACAAAGATACTGAGAACAAATGATGAAGTGTATCTGTGCAGATAACATGAATATATATTAGTTTTCTGTTGCCATGATAAAACACAATGACCAAAGCAACTTATAGAAAGGAAGGTTTATTTTGGGTTTAGTGCTCCAGAAGGGTAAGAGTCCATCAGCATCATAGGGAGGTCTGGCAGTGAGCACCAGGCATGGCAGCAGAAAGAGTTCAGAGCTCACACCCTGAACCATGTGCACACTGGAAACATACAGGAAAGCATAACTAATTGTGTGTGTGTGTGTGTTTAAAAGGGAAAGGGGCAGGATATCAAATGTTTGATTTTGAGGAATTAGCTAATGTAATTATAAGGGTTTAGAATGTTTTACAGCGTCCAGCTAGTTCAGCAATGGCTGTCTATCAACAGAAGATCCAAGAATCCAGTAGTTGTTCAGGCCACAAGGCTGGATATCTCAGGGGGTCTTCAGTATACTCCAGAATCCCAAGTAGGCTTTGATGCCAATGAAGGGCTGGACTTGTCAGTAAGAGTGAAGGCAAGCAGGCAGAGAGAGAGAACAAACTACCTTCTTCCACGTCCTTTGGGCTGCTCACAGAAGGTGTGGTCCAGATTAAAGGTGGATCCTCACACCTCAGAGATATAGATTATAAGTAGGTCTTCCATTTCAAATTATTTAATTAGAAAAAAATTCTTCACAGGTACATCCAGACATTTGGTTTTTCATTAATTTCTGATATGGTCAAGTTGAGAGCTAAGAATAGCCATCCCACAGCCCTAGTAAACCAATAATATGCCTGATTCCAAAGGCAATAATGAGGTCATACTTCCATTTGACGTGGTACAACTCCTTTGTAAACAACATAATAATCCCTTTCTTTTTCTAGAGTAGGATGTGTAATATGTGAGTGATGTTGATGTTTGTAACTTCAACACAGACACAGAGTTAACAAGGCTTTAAATATAATGTGAGGTCAGTATATTTTACATGATATACTGTAATGAAAGGAAAGAAATCATATGTATTTGATTTGCACATGGACATACTCAAAATAAGAAATTACAGTTCTCTGTAACATCATAATCACAGCACACATATATTATATTGTCTAGTATGTCCATTTTATATTGTTTATATTCTACAAACATCCCGTCTGGTTGTGGTGTTTGTATTGTATTACTGTAGTTTTCCATTGACATTAATCTTAAGAAATAGTAATGTGAAGAGATTACCAAGGGTTTTCCTATACTTCAGGTGCAGCCTTTCTTACCTCCATTGTGGAGCATCAGTGTAATGTCTCCGTAGTAACATCAGGAGCATTGATATTCTAACATGACTAGGGTGTAGTTTCAGTCTCTAGTCAAGTGAGATCATCACGTGTCTTCTAAATGTTGCATTCCTCCCTTCAGAAAGAGCACTTCTAGAAGTCTGTATCCTAACCAGTGGAGAAACAGTTCCATATAGTAGATGCCGTTTTCAGAATATGTATGTGAGAACTCTTGGTGAGCCCTGCTCCAGGAAGGTATTGGTGCCTAACTAATTGGTGAATAGAAAGTCGATATTCCTGAACTCCAGTTCTATCCCTGCCGCCCTGGCCACTTTGTTCGTGATCCTATTGGGCTTTCAAAGAGTTCTCATTATGAAGACCTATATTTTTCCAGTGCAGGAAGTTTCTTCTGTTTTTGTTAATTACTTCTCCCTTTGTATTGTTTATTAACTCTTGGAATTAGGTTTTCTGTTGTGTTTTTCTTGTTAATGTATCCAAGGTGAACTCTTAACTTTCAGTGAACCTCCTGTTTCTGTCTTCTGAGTACTGAGAATACAGGTACCCATATACCACACCTGGATCATGATAGATTTGTTATTTGGCAAGTGCTGAACCTCCATGCTTCTTGGTTTCTATCTGCTATTTCCAAACCCTATTTATTTGCATGTCAGTGTACACAAGCTATCTTACCAACTATATTGCCAAGACCACCAGCTTCAGCGTCAGCCTATCCACCACCATTTTTGTCTTAGTTTTTAATAATGCTCTGTTATTTCCTGATTGCATATTGTTCTACTTGTTTTATATTTATATAGTATTTTGTTTTGTATTTTAAATACTTTAGTTCTAATCTGTATGTGATTAGTGAAATAAAATAGTTTTTCTTTATTACGTTATTTTGTTATTTTATGTTTATGGGTGTTTTGCCTACATGTATGTCTGTTACCACATGTGTGCATGGAGGCCGGAAGAGGGTGCTAACTGGAGTAATAGATGACTGTTGGCTGCCAAGTGGATGTTGGGAATTGAACTTGGGTGCTCCTCAAGAACAGCAAGTGCTTTTAACCACTGAGCCATCTCTCCAGATTAATTCTTAAAAAAAAAAAAAACATGTAGTAATAGGAGCGGCGGGGCTGCGTCCCCAGCACCCCGGCCGCCTGCTAGCTTATGCCCCGAAATAATTACACGCAAACTGTATTCTTTTAAACACTGCTTGGCCCATTATATCTAGCCTCTTCTCGGCTAACTCTTGCACCTGGACTAGCCCATTTCTAATAATGTGTGTTGCACCGAGGTGCGCTTACCGAGAAGATTCTAGCCTACATCCATCCTGGGTTGGAGCCTCATCGATCGCGTCTGCCCGGGAGAGGGGAGCATGGCCTCTCTTAAACAGAGCTATTGAGTCTGAGCTCACTTCCTCTTCTTCCCAGCATTCTGTTCTGTTTACTCCACCCACCTATGTTCTAACCAATAAAATGGGCTAAGGCAGTTTCTTTATTAGCCAATGACCTTCCTCCATCATTTCCCCTTTTTCCTTTTAAACAAAAAAAGGGAAGGCTTTAACTTTAACATAGCAAAATTACATATAACAAAACGGTTATCAAGTAAAAATTACAATATTTACATCTATTTTATCTTTATCATAACTAAGGAAAACTATAACTAACTATTCTTTAACTCCATCAAAGACTCCAGAAGGATATAATATTACCTAAGTAAACAAGAAATAAACAACTTTCAAAACTCTAGAAATGACAAAGACATTTTGCTGCCTGGACAGTCACCCAAAGTTCCTCTGTACTGTTGGGGCATCCATCTTCGGCCTAAAGGCCCATAGTATCCAGAGACATTTCCATGAAGCAGGAAATTTCAAAGTCAGTTCAGTCACTTTCTTCTGTATCCTGCAGAATGTCTCGCAGACTCTTTCATGAATCAGGAACCCCGAAAGACCATCTCACCTTTAGGCAAGTTCAGCAGTCCTCTTTCTGCGGGTTCTTTGTGTCCAGTTTATGCAATAGTCCAGGCAAGAGCAGTTTCTTGCCCAAATGGCTATCAAACTCCATAAGGATCCTCTTCGATGCCCATCTTCTTCCTGAAGTAGATTGGTGCTGCCAGGAGCAGAGTGTCTCATTGTCATGAAAAACCCTAATTTATTAAAACATTTAAAATGCCATATTCTATAATCTTTGAAAGATATGAAGAATGCCTATCTAAAATATATCTATGTACATCTAGAAAATCTTAACTAACATGACTACAAACTTGACTATTACGATTATCTATTAACAACCTATATACATTACATTTTAAGTGAACTACACAATCACAATACCTTAATCAAGATCAGAAACACATATACATATGACAAAATTGACCTTAAATTTAAATCACTAAAACAAAATCCATATCAATGAAAATTATTCATATCTATATCACAAACAAACTTTGTCAAGATATTTTGTTGTTGTTTAATTTTCCAGTAACCTTAGCATGAGATATTTCCCCTTCTGCTGTAATTAATGCTTGTTTTCTGCTTGCCTTAATTTTTAGCCAGTCCTAATACATACATTTTCCTTTTACAGGGTTTCCAGACCTGTAGAATGGCTAAACATTAATGGAAAGAGAAGCATAAATCTATCTTCCATTATGGAGGCAGGTTTAGCTGACGGAGAACCTGACAGGACTTCGGTGAGTAGTTTAAAAAAGATTAATAAAACATGTTATCTGCAGCTGTAGAGTGCTTGATGTAAGCCATCACTTTATCCTTAAAAATGCATGGGAAGCAAAAGTTTGTTTATTTGATTTTAGGTTATTTTTGAGACAGGATTTCACTATGTAGCCCTAGCAGGCCAGGAACTCAGTGTATAGACCAGGCTGGCCTTGAATTCCTAGAGATCTGCCTCCTCTGCCTCCCACATGTGGGATTAAAGGCAAGTGCAACACGCATTGCAAAAGCAAATTAAAGTATTGGAAAAGCTTTACGAGAACACTATTGTGAATAGCAGAAGTAAGGAGGGCTCATTGGATTGAAAATGAGCTAGGAGAACATTTCAGGATGAAGTAGGATGCGAGGATCACTAGGAAATTAGCTGTTTAAAGTTGAAGGTAAAAGTTGAGTATACTAGGTTGGAAATGCATGTGTGTATGTAGAAAATTGTGTGTATGTAGAAAATTCTTCTTCCCGAGACAGGGTTTCTCCATGTAACAGTTCTGGCTGCCCTGGAACTCACTTTGTAGACCAGCTTGACCTCAGACTCACCGAGATCCACCTGCCTCTGCCTCCCTGAGTGCTAAGATTAAAGGCATGTGCCACCACCTCTGACTAAGCCTGCCTTTTTATTTTTTTAAATGAAGGTAGACCTACTTTGGATATCAACATCAAGTTATGTAATTCTGGAAAATTTTAATGGACCCAGGACCATTAGCCCCTGAGTGGTACTGCCCTCAATGGGCTCAGCCTTCCCATATCAATTGCTAATTAAGAGAATGCCTTACAGCCTGATCTTACGGAGGCCTTTCTCAAGGTTCCCTCCTTTCAGATAATCCCAGTTTTAAAAGTGTAGAATAATTTGAAAGACTTTATATTTTGTTTATATCTTTTTAAAACTTGTAAAAGTTATGTTAATAATAATTGTCATTGAGTTCCAAAGTGGGAAAATGCTGTCTACTATTTCCTATTGAATAGGTACTAAAGAATTCATCTTTTTGTTACACATTTTTGTAGTTGTTTGAGGTTGATATTATTCAAGGCTTGAATAATGTGATAGTAAAATTTGCCAGGTATATGACTGGTAAGATGGCTTACTGGGTAAGGGCATTTGCCACCTGAATTTGATCAGCCTGGGTTTGATCTCCAAAACCCACTTGACAGGAGAAAAGAATGGACTCTGGCAAGTTATCCATGACTTCCAACTACTTGCTGTGGTGTGTGCTCCCACACACATGTGCTCTCCAACACATATAAGAAAATAAGTCTTAGCAAAATGCAGTTAGAAACTGATTTCCCAGAATTACATACTTTCTTGTTGATATGCAAAGTAGATCTCTCTACGTAAAAAATAAAATATTGTAGTTACACAGTGAGACTGCTCAGTGAATTTGGGGAAGCCAGTAAGAGGAAGAGTTAGTTACAGGAGAGGGAGAAACATAGCCAGTCCTCTATACAGTATATAAGCAGATGTCCCAGCTAAAAGTTGTGTATTTTGATTTGCATTTTTACTTGAAGATTTCTTTTCCCCATTGGTGGTGATAGAACCCAGGGCTTAGGGGATGCTGGGAATGCTTTATACTGAACTACATCCCCAGTCCTGCTTGAAAATGTCGCGTGTTTCCAGGAGTCTGGTTTCCAAAAGGCTTTCACAAATATGAGATCAAAATTATAATAATACCATGGTGTTTGATACTTTTTTCTTTTTTTCTTACTTTCTTGTGCCTGTACACTGATTTGGTATTTTTTTCTTGAAGGCATGCTTGTGAGATCTTGTGATTTCAATTTTTAGTTTAATTTTTTCCACAGGGTATTTTGACCTTTCTATGAAAGATTTATTTTTCTTTATGTGAGTGGGTGTTTTACTTGCATGTATGTTTGTGCACTGGTCCAGTCAGACCAGAAGAGAGTACTGAGTCCCTTGGGACTGAAGTTAGGGATGGCTGTGAGGATATGGGTGCTGGGAATGGAACCTGGGTCCCTACAAGAAAAACTTCGCCTAACTGCAGGGCCATTTCTTCAGCCCCGATGCTTTGACTTTTAAAGTGAGGTTTCTTTTAAAACTGCAGAAAAATTGCAAAGATAGTTTCTATATCTTTTGTATCTACTTTCTCTTATTTTCACCTTATATTTTTATGCACACACATACACATGGTTGTATATGTATGCATATACTCATAAAAAGTTGTACGTCTGTGTGTGTGGGATATGCATGTATTCCTGTTGGCATATGTCTAAGGCTGTGCACACATGAGTATGTGTGTGTGTAGATCAGAGAGGGATTTTTTTCTATGTTGTTCTTGACATGATTTAAGATGGGATCTCTCACCAAGAGGCCATTGAAGCTCCCTGGTTTGCTAGGGTGAGTGACCAAGTGAACCTTCCTCAGGGCTTGGTTCTGCATGGAAGAGCTGCGGTCACAGACTCCTGCCATCATGGTATGCCTGCTTTTTAGTGTGGGTGCTGGGACTCTCAGTTTGTCGAGCAAGCACTTCATCCTCTGTGCCATCTCCCTAGTTTTTTTGATACAGGAACTGGCACTGAACTTGGTTTTTAGCTGAGGTTGCTTTTGAACTTCTGCTCTGACTCCTGCCCACATCTCCTAAGGAATAGCATGTGTTATGATGTGTAGTGTGTGGAGGTCTTGGGATCAAATACAGCACTCTACCAACTATGCTGCATCCCCAGCCCCCACTGATAAATTATCATTACTAGATAATTGTGTGTGCACATATGCTGTGGTGATGTACTTAGGGAGATCAGAGATCCACTTGTAGGAGTTGATTCTTTCCTTCAGCGTGTGCATCCCGGAGAGTGAATTCAGGTTGCCACGTTGAATTCAGTGAGCCATCTTTCTGACCCAATAAAGCATTAATTGAAGTTTATTCTTGATTCAGATTTGCTTAGTTTTGGCTAATGTTCATATCCTGTTCCAGGATCTCATGCAGGATGCCACAATGCAGAGTTGTCTCGTTGACTCATTGGGCTTGTCTAGGCTGTGGCAGGTTGTCATATTTAATTTGCTTTTAATAAACCTTTTACTTTGTTGCTTGTTGTTGAGAGAATCTCATACAGCTGTGGCTGAACTGACCTAAGGAGTTTTAGGGAGGAAGATCTCAGAATGAAATCTCACACCTCTCAGGCTGCTCTTGAACTTACTATGTAGCCACTGCTGACGTCAGCTTACCACGTAGCCAAGGAAGACCTTGAGCTCGTGGCCTTCCTCACCTGTCTGTCAACAGTCTTTCTGCTGTATTTCTGTGTTTGGTCCTCATACAGCTCAACCTGTGGTTTATGTGTATATATTTAGAGGTAAGAGTTGGAGAGTCCTGATAGAATTTTGACTTTTAGTAGGTTTATCCCTTTTGTGTAGACTTTCAAAATTATGTCCTGCTCTACAGTTGCCTCATCCTCCATTTCTTGGGATGTGTGGGTAGTGGTGATGGGCTTATCTCTTCTGTGCAAAACAATTGTTTTCTTTCCTGTTTACTTTATGTGTGGCACGGCTAAAAGTGGACCGAAGATTCCGAACAGTGGCTTGGAATTCAAAAATAGATTCGAAAAATGCAGGAGGGAGTTTAATCTTCTTTGCTGCATGTGTCATTCTCATAGTTCGAAATCTAAATTAGAGATGATACATATTTAGGTGTAGTTTACTCAGTATAGACAGTATAATTTTTAGCCAGAAACAGAAATAGATAGCTTTTTGTTTTGCTGGACTAGACTTGAGGAGAGCTGGTTTTAAAGACTTATTTCTTTCAGTATTTATAAATACT
This sequence comes from Neodon shergylaensis, assembly GCA_025134845.1. NCBI lineage: Eukaryota > Metazoa > Chordata > Mammalia > Rodentia > Cricetidae > Neodon > Neodon shergylaensis. The sequence goes on from JABTXL010005037.1 coordinate 20,873,967, forward strand.
ACAGTTATCCAAGTTTTAAATCAACAGATGAAGGTTTTTCCTAATCACCACTAGGAACTATTTTACAGAAGCTCCAAGGTTTATGGAGAGCAGCTTCCTCTAGGCAGGATGTAATCACAGCTGAGTAATCCAAGGTCTCGGAGTCGCTCAAAATTGTACATATTCATCTCAAAACAATTTTATTAGTAAAATGAAGGCGTTCCATAAAACTTTAGGGAGAAGTATGCAGGATAGGGAATTTTATAATGTGAAAGTGGAAGGGGGTTGTGTGGAGGAAGGAACGGAGTGAGAGGTGTCCGAAATCAGAGCGGGTAGGAGTGAGGGAGAGAGCGCAGGAAAGCGTACATTTCCTCTCCTGTGTGGACCCGAGTGCAGGTTTGAAATGAAAGCTGTAGCGAGGAAGGAGACCCAAGAGAGGGAGAAGAGAAGGCAGTGGGGGTGGTGAATGGATGAGCAAAATGCAATGAAACACACGTGAAATTATGTGCCACGTGATCATTTCCAGAGTATTGCTCTCTGGCAGTTAACTGTGACTTTGTGTGAGGGTCATTTTGATACTTGGGCACGCCACGGTTTCTGAGATCCGAGGAACAAGTAACTACTTTCCTGTCTGTGGTAGATTTATGCATCACAGAGACCAGAGTTTCCATGGCATTAGCAGTCTTGTCTGTGACTTGATAACATTCGGCAAGGTATACTAGTTTATGTATAAGTATACTACTAGTTTACGTGGTGATTTTTAGAAAGAGAATAGACTTCTAGAAGCTGTGAAGATATTTGTCTTTATTCATCTTGGTCTTGACTCACTCAAACATAAAATCCATGTATTGTTTGTTGAATTCTGGAATGTACTAGATTTTCTTGTTTCATTACGCAGTGCAGCTATGAGCAAAACAGCCAGTTCTCACTCCAGCGGAATAGCTGAGTGGTGAGAGATAAATTGTCCTGTGCTAATGTGATGAAGTAAAGCCTGATAGGAATGAGCGAGGGATAGACTGGTATGAGGGATGTCTTCTGAGCACAGTCTCAAGGATTTACCGACTTTCCCTTATCCTCCTTTCTCTGGGAGATTGAACACGGGGCCTTTTGCACGCTAGTAAAGTGCTCTGCTCATTTTTGTACATTTTATTTTGAGATAAGATCTGAATGTGCTTAAGTTCCCCGGACTGTCCTTGTATTCATTCTGTGACTTAGGGAGGCCTTGAATTCATAATCCTCCTGCCTCAGCTTCCTAAGTAGCTGGGGTTAAGGCTTGCACAACCAAGCCTGGTTATAAGGGATGTTTTCTGAGCAGAGAGTAGTGATAGTGAGCTTTTGTCTGCTGAGAAGCCTGGTGCAGGGCCAGTGTCTTAAGGAATAGGTGGCCCCGGGCTCTGTCACAGTCCTGTCTGATGGCAGCAGAAGGATGCAGTGACAGTACAGATGGAAGATCATGTTTATACACTGAGTGATAAGGAAATACTCCGAGGAAGCCAGAGACTCGGACGGATAGCTCCAGATTGGGTTTTGGCAACAGAATTGGCTATGTAAATTGAGCCATCAAGATCAGAGAATTTTCAAATTGTTGGACGGCTAAACAAAAAGAAAACTTGTGGTGGGGGGTGGGTGGCACAGATTATAAATCACTATGCACATCAGTTCTGGCAGCCAGAACTTAGGTAAGTAGATTTTTTAGGCTTTCTTATGAGAGAGCAGAACATTTCTGTGGGATGAAGAGTTTAGCTGAGTGTACATTTTACATACTAGAGTTTGAGGCTTATTTTATAAAGAACACTGTATCAGATATTTTTGAGTGGAGGAATAACACAGCATGATCACTTAGGAAATTATCTTAGGTTGAATACTGTCCAGATCAGGTTTGAAAGGACACCAGACAGCATTCCTAAACAAACTGTTATAAAGCTTCACAGTAGCTCCAGAGAGTGAAAGTTTAATAACTAATGCATTCACAAAGGAGGAAAGAAACGTCACAGGAGTTCAGGGACTGGCTTGGAGAGTGATTAAAATTGAGTCGTCCAGATAGAACTCATCTGGTGTCAAGTACAATCCACACAGTCAGTCTTGGCGGTAGGAGGCATGCGTTATCCCTTTTTGAATTCCAGTGTCTATCACGGTAAATGAATGAGTGCATGAGAGTCATTGTGGGTCCAGCTTTTGAAAGGGGGGAATGTTTAAATGGCAGGATGTACTATTGGGGAATTAGAGACTGGATGTGAGCTAGAACATTGTAGAAGAGAGGAATAATCCGAGCCTAATGACTTGACTAGGACTGGGGTTTGTCTGAGTAGGTGAAGGAAGAAGATGGATAAATGGGTATAGGAACTGGTTTCAGAGAGAGAGCTCGTAAAGTTTTATTTTTCCACAGGAAAAAAATGCTTCCAAGAATAAGCCTAAGAACCTCCCTTTCTTAGTAGAATTTTAGAACTAGAAGTTAGTTCCTAGCCGTGTCCAAATGCATGGGTAGAAGTGTTGAGAGGCGAGCTCCACCTGCAGAGCAGACTTGCCAGTTACCTGAGGACACAGTGCAGTAAGACAGCAGGAAATACCAATAAAGCCCTTCATAGTGAAAAAGTTGATAGAATGTAATAAATACCCAGAAAAATAAAAATGAAGTTCCCTCCAGTGTGGCGAACTCCCTGACCAGCAGAAAGAACAGCCACGAGACGAGGATTCTTCCCATATCACGCTTTTATTGGGGCATCTTGGTTGAAGGGAGAGCTGGAAGCGAGGGGCCCCGAACCCTGAACTGCCGCTGCTATATAGGAACTCGGAGTGCGTGCAGGCTTCCTATTGGTCAAAGTGTCTCAGCAGCCACTCCAAGCTCCCTGATAGGTCCGGCACACTGAGGAGACTGAGCATGCTCGAGTTAGTGATTCTGGCTAAGATCTTTATGGAGTAGTTTACTCCAGCCCTGCAGGAGCCAGGCGCCATCTTTGTAATGGCGGCTGGACGTAATGGCTCCCTGCACTCCAGAACATTCCAGAGAACTTCATAGCTTGACAGATCGCAGTTTCCTGAAACCACAGGATCTAAAAGAACAAAGTGAAGGAAGGGTTTAATTGCTAGTGTGCAGGTACTCCTGCCTCCTTTAAATATTTCCTCATAGGGTGCTGTTCCCCCACCTAAGTCCTCCGTAAACGCTGGGTGCGCTCTGCTTTCAGACCTCAGCTATTTGAGATTAAATTGCTCCTGAGAAAATTTGTTTTCTTTTTTTAGATCATGTCATATTCAGAAGTTGCTGCAGTTGAAGAGACAGTGAGTAGTGTATGACCCTGTGTTTAAGATGCTAGCAGTTCTGTGTGTTTCTATGATTTCAAGTTGGAAGTGGTGTTTTCTACTGCACTTTGTGCATTGCCATTATATAACACAGCAGGTGAAGATAGACCAATCTAAAATTTTGTTTCCACTTCTTACTTTTTACTATAAAAGTAATGTATAGTAATGTACCATAATTAAACACAGAAAACATAATAAATCAAACTCTGCCTCCTGAATACAACCCTGTTGATGTTTTAGTGTATCTTTCCTTAGTTTGTATGTGTTTGTCTTATATTAAGTGTGGTAAAAATGGGATAAGTACCTAATGGAGCCAGGCGGTGGTGGCGCACGCCTTTAATCCCAGCACTCGGGAGGCAGAGGCAGGCGGATCTCTGGGATTTCCAGGCCAGCCTGGTCTACAAGAGCTAGTTACCAGACAGGAACCCAAAGCTACGGAGAAACCCTGTCTTGAAAAACCAAAAAAAAAAAAAAAAAAAAAAA
>JABTXL010005037.1:20877825-20969835 GCA_025134845.1 Neodon shergylaensis
AAAAAAAAAAAAAAAAAAAAAAAAAAGTGCCCAATGGACCAAGGCATAATCTCTAGCCATTAGTGATAAGTAAGCTCAAGTTCACTGAAAAAAAGATGCTTTAAGATCTTTGATGTAAAACTCAAGTATAAAATGTGCACATTTTTGCAGATTAGAGGAATATGAGAAATTCAAGCTAAGTATAGAGTGATGACTTCTGTTAAGAACAAGTAGCTCCCAGCTGCATCATATTCTTCCCTCGACTTTCTTCTTCTCGGAGCCAAAGATAACACTGAATAGAACCCTGAGATGCATTGTGTAATCCTTCCAAATGTGGGTTCTAGGAGCCGCCTGCAGCAGGATTGCTTCAGAGAGTGACTGATCAGCTAACTGTACTGGGGGAAGAGCACGCCAGCTGTGTCCTTGCTGGATAAGCTTTCTGCACTTTCCCTTTCCCTTACGCTCACCAGATGGCTTCAGTCAAGCTAGTGCATTTACGGGGAAGAAGGGACTGTGCAGAGCTACAGGATAAAACTGTAGTCTCATGGAATCATCTTTGTACCACAGGGTGGCTTTTGTCTTGGTGTGGCTGAGACTAAGGAGTTCTTAGGTAGAAGGGCATGGTGATAAACTTCTGCTTTGTCCTTTGTGTTTCTTAAAGATGAAATACTTACAGATTAGGTGCCACGCATTTAGATATACAATACAGTTAGATCACAGTTTTCATTGTTTTCTGAGACTCATAGAATAATGATTTAAAGAATTCTTATAAATATTGTTTTAATGAAAGTGCCCACAAATCCTTTAAGTGAAAGTTTCCAGTCATAACAGTATTTCAGTCAAATTAGAAAATTTATTTCTGTAACAAATTACTGAAATGAGTTTGGATATTTATTGAATAAAAAGAAAATGTTTCAATCTGACTTAATGGTCTTTCACTCTGAGAAGTTTCTGGATTCTGTGAGATGTGAGTAGTATTTTAGTGCTTTAACTAAAGCCAAAGAGTGCCTCGTTTATAAAAAAAAAGCACAAGATGCTTGTATAGAGTACCTTAGTTATTTCTCAGTCTTTCTGTGTCACACAACATGGTGCTGTATCCCCAAAAGTGTAAGGATGACAAAGGTGTAGATATTCACTTGCTTGTGCCCGCTTCCCGTTGGCATGATGCTCAGGTGGCTTGGGAAGGATGGCTTACCGACATTATGGGATGTCAGATCTTTGCGGGAAGTGTTTCTGAAGCCTCCGTGTTTCAGCTTTGGTTTTGGAGTGCTTTCACTTGAGTCTTAGGTTTGTTTTCCATTATAAGTTGGTTTTCTGGTGGCTGTTCCTTTATACTACGACAATTGTCAGTCATCAGTGACTAAGGTATTCAGGTCATGAACCTAACTCACGCATATCGTCATTTGTGCCTCTTGTACCAGCCTGGACCTTTTCTCCGTACAGACTTTGTGTATTCAGCTGCCTTTTGGACATCCCCTTGGATATCTTAACAGACGTCTCCCACGTAGCCTTCCTGAGCTCTTGGTGTTCTCCATATAACACAGCTCCTCAGCTAATGGCATTTCTATCATGCAGGTGCTCAGTGCACACCACTTGAAATCATCTTGATCGCTTTGCTCTTGCCTCCCACTCGGTCTGTTTGGAAATCCCGCTGCTGTCCTTTCAAACTGTGTTCAGCCCTGAACAACCTTTCGTCACCTGCACTGCTGCTACTGTGTTGTCTCCAGACTTTCAGTAAACTTCATTTACACTCTTGTTTTTAGAGTATTTGCAAAAGAGCAAGTTGGAATAATGCTGCTAACATATAATCAGACCTTGTCAGTCCCTTTCTCAGAACCATTTATTGCTCCCCTAATCCCATTCAGGATACAACCAAAGCCTGAATAAGGCTGTGCAAAGACTTCGTAGTCTAGCATCGTTTCACCTCATTGACTTCAATTTTAGTTCTCTTTCCTGATGCAGTCTAGCTTCTGATTCACACTGACTCCCAGGCCATTGGCACTGGCTCACACCCCAGTCCTCTGCATTTACATTTTGTTCCCTGTAGCATTTTTTCTGACAGTTCTCTGTATCCTGTTTGAACACTTTAGTAGGGTGTTCTTAGGCTACCAGTCTGAAGCCCAGAGCTGTTTTCCCATGATGCTTAGTATGCCCCTATTCTATGCTTATCTTCTCCTTTTATTTTTAAACAATATAATGTTTATTATGGTCTTCTACCTTTTCTCCACTAAAACTTAATGCTACTCTGACAGAATTCTGATATTTGTGGTGTGTGGGTCAAACCCAGGGCCCAGAACTAGGCACACACTGTACCACTGAGGTACAGAGCCCAGCCCAGGACAGGATTTTTGTCTATCTCATTTACTGCTAGTATCCTTTGGTGCTAAAATGTTATGCCTATAGCTGTTACTATAACTATTTACTGGATGTATTGGCAGTATTATTTCAGGTCTTCATTCACTGTGTCAAACTGAACAAGTTATGATTAAATCCAATGAACGGGATAAGGCACAAATGGCACATGCATGCTGAAAGTTGTAATGTTGGTATTTTAATGCAGTTTTGGGAACAATACCTAAAGTTACTGTCTATGCTGAAAATTAGTTTTTGAACGTGAACAGGTAAGGAATAGAAACTGCACAAAAGTCAGCCCAGGCTGTGAGCCAACAGGATTGGAGAACATAAAACAAAGCTGTGCAGCAAAAATAAGCGTGTTAACCCTTTACTCTCCTAAAACCTTCAAATATAGAGGTTTGTAATTTCTTTTTTTTTGTTGTAGGTACATGTGCACACACATTCCTGCTCTCCTGCTTTTTGTGTGGTTAAACTACAGTTTTTCTTTGTGAATTTACTGATTAAACTAGGGAAAATAATAATAATAAAGTCTAAGAAATTAAAAAGGCAAAAGTATCTGTGATAATCCTAAATGGCACCCACTGGTCCTTATTCCCTGATGAACAATCTCCTTCTCTCCTCGAGTAGACAAGCTACTGTATTTGATTTTCTTTGTTTTAGTTTTAGTTTAGTTTTTTTTTTTGAGGTTTGTTTTAAGACAAGTAAATGTAGGTTTTCTCTAAATTTATCATTACAAGGTTTTTAGACATAGGTGTCTCTGAAGCGTGTTTAAAGCTGGCTAGAGTTGTCTCTGTTGGCTTCCTGCCTTCTTGCAGTTTTCCACTGTTATTTATTTACAATTTATTGTCTCATAAATGAGTATTACATGAGAACCCAGGAGGGAATTGTACGTTAACTCCGTTGATTGGCTGGAGAGGAGAGAGCCTCTTCAACCTGACCTAGTGCTTCACCTCAGTGCTTGCCTGTGGGCCTCTCTGCAAGGCCGCCTCCTGGAGGGGCCACCTTAGAGACGGGCCTGGGAGAGCACTGTAAGCACCACCTGATCTCACAAGAGGCCGCTGTCCTTTTGCAGATCTCCCTTTATGAGTAGTGAGCTAGCGCATGCTTTACAGACCGGGCGCTGAGGCAGGAAGATCAAGGGCTTCAGAATAGCCTGGGCACTGTGTTCAAACCAAGCCTACACCTCCTCCTGCCCCAAAGCAAAAGCAACAAAAGGAAATAGAGTAGTTCTGCACACTCTGGGAGAGAAGGGATTCTTCACCAGGGAGTAAGGACCACTGGGCGCCATTTTAGATTGTCTTCACAGATACTTTTGCTTTTCTAACTTTTAAGATTTTTTTTTATTTAAATTATGTGTTTATGTGTGAACCTTTTTTGTGGGTGTGTGCATGTGTGAGTGCGGTGCCTGGAGAGGCCAGGAGTGAATTCTCTGGAGCCAGAGTCACAGGCAATTGTGAGCTTGGTCCTCTGAAAGAGCAGCCGAGTCATCTCTCCAGCCCTGCCTGCCTCACAAGGACTTTAATCTCCTCCTTCAAGCTGTTTGTAATAAGGACCCGAGCACAATGAGTCCATTGTCAGCCAGGCTGTATTCTGTGAAACGGAAATCCATTCGTAGAAGAATATGCATGGATTAACATCTGAAGAAAAATAGACACAGAACATGATATTCAGAATTGCTCAACAGCTGTCGCTTTAGGAAAGTGGCAGGTAGGAGTTCTCCAAAGAGATGACAGACGCCTGAAGTAAGCAGGTCACCTTATGTGCTTACAGCCAGCTACAGTTCCTTCACTGTGTCTGGAACAATGTAGTCAATCAGTGGGAAGTTTTTAGTCTGGTTTGGGAAGTTGAGGACAGCTGAGAGCTGTGTGCCCAATAAGGGAGTCCTGACTGATAGTGGATGTTAAAAGAGTTTTTAGGTAGAGATCTGCAGGGTTTTTGTTTTTTTTTTTCCCCTGTTGATGTTAATTTTAACTTCTTCATTAAAGAACTGTATCTTCTGCTTGGTTGGCAGAACATGGGAGGTTGCAGGAGCAGCACTGTGGGATTGAGGCCAGCCTAGAGTCCTCAAGTGAGGCTGGGTTAGGGCCGGGAGGTGTGGAATGTCTGAACTTCCTAAAGGACTAGTGGCTCCGGGAATGCTTGTCTTTAGCAAGTCCTCAGAAAATTATGTCTTGACTTAAAACTCAACCTTGGGTGATTTATCTGACAATAATTTCCTCTTTTCTTTATCTTTTTGCCATTTGGTTAAACAATGATCTATTTGTTGTTGTCTTTGTAGAAACCATTTGCCCCATGGTCACCATACAATAAGCGTGAAGTAAGGTTCTCCTCTCTGTGTAAGACTAAGTCTCTGTAGAGAGCTCTGGTGGCATGCATAGCGCATGCTCAGTAGAGGGTGGATGGTAGGGAGTTTAAAGCTTCAGATGGAAAAGAAGTGCTCAGTGCTCTTAGGTTTCTGAAGAAGCTTTACAGCTCCTAATCCCTACCTTGAATTGGAATCTAAAGGAACTTTCGGCTTGAGTCATCGCAAAGCAACACACTTTGGTGATTCCGTTTTCCTTTCCTACCTCACTTCCCAAGTTAAAACAAACATTTGGTATTGTCTCCGCCAAGGTTCTTTTGGTATAGAGAAGAAAATGTCTTATAAGTTATGATGATTGACACTAATGTGCATGCGCTGCCTACTCACAGACTAACGCTGTTCCTCTTGTCCTTTTGTCTCACGGCTGCTTCCATCCGCTGTTTGCTTCTTCCTGGTTTGGATTGTGTTTGTTTGCTGCTCAATTCCTCTGCATTAAAAGCTTCTTGGTGATAGCAAAGATGTCCTTGGGCCATCAAGTAAGTAGCTAAAGTTGGGTTGCCATGCTTTGGGGACATAATAATGTTTTGGTCTTACTTGTAAACAACAGATACTTTTCCAGTTTTGATTGGAGAAATGCTCAGTGCCCACTGTTCATCTGTCACAGTCTGCACGTGAGAGCCCTGCACAGAGCCAGACAGATATCACGCTATCTAGAGCCGAGAGAGCACTTGCTGCTCTTCCAGAGGACGAGTCCACCACTACCTGTAACTCCTGCTCAGAGTTATCTGTGGGTCCCACTCCTTTCGGGTCGAATGATCCTTTCACAGGGTCACCGAAGACCATCAGAAAACACAGATATTTACATTATGATTCATAACAATAGCAAAATTACAGTTATGAAGTAGCAATGAAATAATTTTATGCTTAGGAGTCACCACAACATGAAGAACTGTATTAAAGGGTTGTGGCTTTAGGAAGGTGAGAACCACTGCTCTAGAGGATGGACGATTCATTATTTAGGACTTTCTTCTCACTAAACCCTTGCTCAGTCATCACATGAAGAGATCACAGAAGGACTTCACTGCCGCCTCAAACCAAGAAATAGTGTTTTAGTTTGTAGAATTTTAATATGATCTGACTGTGATGTTTTTGTTTGTTTTTTGAAAATATGTTTTATCTTGCAAGTCTAGAAGATTAGCCATTAAAACGTAATTATGTCCAGTTAACTGGAACAAATTTTGCTGGTTTTGTTTTTGCTTTCTGAATAGGGTTTCACATTGTGGTAGCTTTTGAATAAGCACAACAAATAAATCATGGCCCTTCGGGGTTGTTCAGTCCATCTAAACGGTGACAGGATTGTCGCTACATTAAAGAAATCTTAGCAACACTGAACTGAAAAGAACTTCCTAGATAGCTAATAAAATATTAATTTTATAAATGAAAAGTCTAAAGCTAAAAGTTTAATCTCCAGGAAGCTACAGTTGCTTTTACGCACTGTTGACTGCTGCTGAACTACAAAGCGAGAGTAAGGCATTGCTGCTTGAGTTAAGGTCTAGCAAAATCGTTAAAGCGTTATTCCATCAAAAACTGGACAGAGGATTTGATTTTATTGAATAGCAACATAGGAAACTGATTTAGAAGTTTTAGTATTTGTTTCTAGTAGTCAACTCTTTGTTGCAAGCCATCTCTGTCCTTTGGGGTTCAAAGAAAGGGACCGAGCAAGATAATGGCAGAAGTTCTTCATAATGAGATTTTTGTCACTGCTGTCATTCTAGAGAGAGGGTAGTTGGTGGCATGGGTATGATTACATACATTATGTCATAATGAAACCCATTATCTTCCACGAGTAGTATATTTTAGTAAAAAGTAGACCATATATAATCTTTGGTCTGTGCTAGTTGCTTTTCTCCTCAAATACTGGTTAGAATATATTTTTAACTTTTTAATAAGATGATAATTTAAAGTAATGCACTAACTTTTAAAATTGCAACAGGTCTTACTGTTTAAAATATGTTGCACATTAAATAGCAATATTATCAGGTAGTGGAGAATTTTAAAGTAGAGCATAAATTCTTTTTACCCAGTTTTTTATTTTGCCAAGAATATTTTTAAATCCTAAAAAGCCTCTACGGATTACTGTATCCTATCACTACCATAATCTCCAAAGAGAAAGACTCGTAAACATTTAGGTTGACATACAGGTTTCTTAGGCATCTTATCTTGGCTTCCATGTAACCTACGGACAAACCTCAGAACTTGGAAAATTCTTGAAGTGTTTAAATTAAATGCAGGAACTAAGGAAAGTGATAGATTCACACCTTGTACAGTAACCATAATATTAATTATTCTGCTGTGATTTCTGTTAAGTAACAGGAGCTGCAAAGTAGGTTCCTTGCACTATAAGTGGAACCAGCAGAGGGCACTGTAATGTCACCGTTGGCCGGTGAATCACTTGACAGAAACCACACTGCAGTGGCAAATAGCTTTTGAGTTATTTAGCAAATGTTTATTAGTTGCGTCAGTGTTACACACAAAAACAAAGTCATTATGCTTCTTATGCTTCTGTACTCTTCTACTGTGCACTTTCTATAGGACATTGAATGATTTGTGTTATGAGAGCTTCCTTTGTCTGTAAATGGTTAATGCTTGTAAATGAGTTGAGACAGAACAGAGAGGAAGATGGGCTTTCTGTCTTGCTGCGAAACACTCTGAAAGAAGAGATTGCTTGAGATCTGGGCATGACGGCACAAGTTTGTAATTCCAGCATCTAACAGTTTCCTGTAAGGAGGCAGACAGACTGGAGTGTGTGAGTTCTGTACAGTTTGGGTTCTGTGTTGAAATCATGTCTCCAAAAATCACATGACCATTGAGTTGGGAAGAGGTGAACTGAACTGTTGCCTATGAGTAGAGTTATTTAAGATACACACCTGTGCGTTAGATACTAAAGCATGCTTTAATCTACTCCTTTTCTCTAACTTGTGGCCTTTCCCATGCATGACGGCTATTTTGTTTATCTTATTTTTATTTTTCACTTAAAAAGTATTGTTTTTTCAAATTTAAAAAATTTTAATTGCATATGTATCTCTAAGATTTTTAATCTAACATTAATTGTGTGTGTGTGTGTGCATGCATGCGTGTGTGTGTTAACATTCGTGTGGTCAGTGTGCTTTTGGAGGTCAGAGGACAACTTGTGGGAGTCAGTTCTCTTGTTTCACTATGTGAGTCCTGAACTTGGGTCATCAGGTTTGGCAGCAAGTGCCTTTACCACCGAGTCGTCTCTCTGGTCCCTGTATTCCTAAGTTTTGCTTGTTTTTCTTTTTTATTTCTTACTTGTTTCTCTTCTGATATGAGAGATTAAATCCAGAACACCTCTTTTATGCTAGCCAGGTGCCCTCCTTATTTTTAAAGCACTGTATCATAGTATATGTAAGATGTTGAGAACTTGATTTTGTAGTTGTATTTCTCTGGTTCTTCTGTGCTGTTTGATCCAGATATAGATGCCATATACCAGTCTAGCTTGTGCTTGTTCCTCAGGTTATTAGCCCGTCTTGTTGTTTTATCTTTATGAGACAGTCTTACTGTGTAGACTGCCTTTGCCCTCCATGTATGGGATTAATGATGCACACCACACACCTGTACAACTCATTTAAATATTTTATTTTAGAATTATTATTGTTGCTTTATTTTATGAGTATATGTGCTTTGCCTGCATGCGTGTCTGTATACCTGGTGCCAGCAGAGGCTCAGATGAGGGTGTTGGTACCCCAAGAACTGGAACTACAGATGGTTGTGAGTTGTCGTGTGTGTATGGGGATTCTAACCCAGGCTGTCTGCAGAGCAGTGAGTGCTCTTATCTGCTGAGCTGTTTCTCCAGTGCTCCTCACCCCACTCCATTTTATTTGGAACTGGTGAGCACTTAAGTTTTTTGAAGGTTTTTCTTTTCTTTTTTTTTCTGAACAGTGTTGTTTGAAAATTCTTACTCATGTCTCTTAGAATACACAGGAGTTTTTCTAGGTATTATAAGAATAAGATCGTGTTACATTCATCAAGTATGTGCTAGTCCCAAATTATTCCCCAAAGTGCCAGTATCATCTTGTACTCCAGCAGTGCCCAAGATCTTGATGATCCTGTCTTCCTTATTTGGTATTGTCAAGTTTGTTAATTTTTTGGTTCTGGCGACTATAAAATATCCTACTCTGAAACTGATTTCCATCACCCTGATTATTAAGCAGAGGGACTATTTTCATGTGCTTATTGACATTTTCATTTTCTGCGATTTTTGTGTGATGCTGTTGGTCTTTTCTAATTGATATATAGGAGCTATAGATTGAAAACACTTTAGACACAACCTTTGTTAGTTTTATGGCTATCAGTATATTCTCCTGCTCAGTGTTTTTTCAGTTTTGTTATGGGATTATCTAATGACTGAATTCCTAATTTTAATGTTGTAGTGCTAGTATTTATTAATTCTTTTTTAATTAGTGTTATTATATCTTTGTATAGGGATGACTACCTGCCCCAAATCTATATAAATACTCTGTTTTAAAAGTTTTCAAGTTTTGTATTTTCACTTGTTTCCTTAATTTTCATGGGAAATTGCTCGTGTGTGCTGCAATGAAGGAATGGACTGTTTGTCTGGTATGCCTGATCAGGTGTCCTGATGCCTTGTCTTTCCTCTGTTATGTTTCTGAACTACACATATGAAGGGATCATGTTGTATAAATGACTTAGTTTTTGTGCATTCCTACTATTAATTACAAATCTGTTTATTTTTTAATCAACAAAACAAACCAGATTTAGTAGCTCGAGGAACCAAAATATATACTTTATGATGGTGAAGCTTCATAACAATAAGAAAGCTAGTTTGATTGGCTTTTAAGGAAAATTTTATCACATACCTTTAGTGTAACAGGAAAAGCAGTATCTTCAATGTGTCAGGAAGCAAATCAGTATTAAACATTTATGGGGAAAAGAGGCAGACAAAAATCTTGCATCATGAAATTTAAGTTCTAGTGGAGGAGAAGAGAGGCAATAGTTAAATATTTCAGATGGTGATACAGGCTACCATGGAAATCATGGTGACAGACAATAGCTTGAGATGGGCAGACACTAACACATAGAGATCTATGAATTGTGCTTTATTAAAACCAAGAACCTGTTTATCAGCAAGCACCATGAAGAAACCAAAAGACTTTTCCAAACAGATAACATTTGAATACAGAGAGCAAGCAAGAGGAAACTATAAGTAAAAATCTGGGCCAGAGTATTCCTGATAGTTAGAGTATTCCCAAGGGCTAGAGAGATGGCTCAGCAGTTATGGAGCTTTTCTTCCAGAGATCCTGAGATTTGTTCCTAATATCCACATTGTTGGCTCACAACCACCTGTAACCCTAACTCTAGAGCAGCAGTTCTCAGCCTGTGGGTCATGACCTCTTTGGTCGTCTAAAGGCCCTGTCACGGAGTCGTATATCAGATATTTACATTATGATTCATAACAGAAAAATTGCAGTTATGAAGTAGCAACCAAATAATGTTCTTATTGAGGTCAGCACAACATAAGGAACTGTGTTAGAGGTTCACAGCATTAGGAAGGTGAGAACCACTGCTGTAGAGGGATGTGACACCCGATTCTGGCCTCCATAGGCATCCACACACTTGTGGCATACATTCACATAGATACAACACACATTAAAAAATAAATCTTAAAAAGAAATAAAACAGGCTCAGAAAATTGCAAGATGGCATTTTTAAGAAAAACTGAGGTGGCCCTTATTGCAGGAACCAAGAGGAGGTTGAAAAGATACAAAGGTGCCGATCCTTTGGCTCTTGAGGCAGTGGATTTATTGTAAGGGGAGCTCCTCCCCTGCCCCCCTTTTCTTCTTTTTACTAGGGATGAAACCCAGGACCCTGCCCAGGCTAGCGTCATTGCTATATCTGAGCTGTGGAGACTAACTGAAACAGTCTCACTAAGTTGCTAAGGCAGACCTTGAACTTTAACACTCTATATCCCAGGCGAGGGTAGAACTTGCAACAAGTGCTCCTAACTGCTGAGCCATCTCTCTAGCCCCTATCAGGGGGCCTTTTGAAGATAGACTTTGAAACCTAGGACAAATGTGAGTCTTGCCTGTTATGTGCTGATCTTACTATTTGCCATCAAAAATTAGAAATCAGAGTAGAAATTCAGTTGAATGTACAGTTTGGTTTCCACCAGCCACTGATTTGTAATTAATACTGCTGTACATCTTCCCTTATACTTTTGACCATTTGTGTCTCTTCTCTGAGATGACTTGTCTTTCCCTGTTATATTGACAGATGATGAAAAGTTAATGTTACCCTGTGAAAGATACACAGTAAACCATAGGGACCCTACCAGTTGGATATATACAGTGCCTATAATCTGTTTATTTAACTGAGACTTACGTGTCTATTCCTCTTGGATTTATAGTATCTGAACATAAAAACAAAATGATTATGCAAACTTACTAAAGGGGTAAGATTAATATAATCATAAAGGAATTTCAGTTTTATTCAAATTAGTAGTTATGCTACAAAACCCATGGCTTTAATGGTAATTACTTTTCTTTTCTTTTCTTGAGCTGTTGTAGCAAACAGTGAGGAACCTCAGCTTTTGACCCCAGGAAAGATGAGTCAGCGCCAAGGGAAAGAGGCTTACCCAACACCAACTAAAGATCCGCACCAGCCCTCTCTCAGTCCCGCAAGTCCTCACAGCCAGGGTAAGAAGCCTCAGGCTTGAGTTCTTGTTTGTCCGCAGAAGCCTGACATTTCGCTGTCCACACTGCATTTCCACCTGGATTTGTGCAGATTTGCTGCTGTTGTTTATTTTGCTTGGATCTTTGCAACAGACTTAGTACACCTTCCTTTCTACTTATTCGACTCCGCTTAGATTCAGCAACACATTTTGTTAGTTGTCTCATTCTTGTAAACCAGGAATTCTTTTACTTTTTGGTCTTAAGGCCTCCTTACATCCATAAAACATTGAAAATTTCCAAGAAGTTCTATTTATATGAATTGCATTTGTTGATATTTACCATAATATCAATTAACCCTATGGAATTAGAAAATGTTTGTTATTAATTGAATTAAAATAATAAACACATGTTAATATTAATGAAGTTGTGTTTAACATCACTTCATGTACTTTTGTGTTGGGAATTTACAAAATTCTCACTAGAAGCTATTTTGAGTACATGATTGATCATGGTCATCCACAGTTGTGCTGTGTTGTTGGCACAGGAGTACACACTTAGGGTCCTAACAGTCAGGGTACAGAGGAGAGCAGTGTAAGTTCAAGGCCGGGCCAGGCTACACAGTGATAACCTGTGTGCAGAGACAGGGAATAATTTTACAGGCTGGAAGCTGGTGAGTGTTAGCCATTCGTTCTCTAACACCCCCCCCCCCCCATTGCTCTCCGTTTCCAGTAATCTATAACCACTATTTTACACTCACTTCTGTTAGTCCAGTTCCTTTAGCTGCTACCTTATTGATTCTTTTAGCTCCCATACCTCTGGTTACTTGAGTTTTGTGTCTGCTTACTTTATCTAATGTAGTATCTTCCAGTTCTCTTCATGTTGTTACTAGGATTTAGTTTTCTCTGAACATTGCATACATATATAACATTTTGTTTATTCAGGAGCCTGTAGGTTGATTCTATATCATGGTTATTGTGACTTTAGGAAATATTGAATTGTAAAATTGCTTGAATACTGATTTCCTTCATTTGAGTATTTGGAAATGCTGGATCATGAAATTTTTTTTTATTAAAAATTATGCCCCTTCCTTATTACTTGGTATTTTTACAAGTCTTTTTAATATCTAGCTGAATAAAAAGGGACCCCTGTGTTTTTATTTCTGCTTCTATATAATCAATGTGTTTTAATATGATAAATTTAAGTATAGGAATAAAATCTGGGCATACAGATTTGTTATATGCACATAACAAATCAGGCATTGTTCTGTTTTTAGTCCAGCAAAACTTGATGAATGGTACTCTTAAACATTGGCTGCCAAATGGAATTGGAAAGTGCATTTATGAACTTTGGCATTCTTCTAAATTAAAACTGGTTTGCTTTGAATTTTATATTAAAATGCTATACGGTAGTGACTTAAACATTTCCCATTTTATCATACAGAATATCAAAATCTATGTGTATAAAAGGTTCAGCAGTAATAGTTTTTTTCAGTGTTTTGACTTTCATCAAGAGAACATTCTTTTCCATGAGTACATGGCAGCAGAGAGTTTGGTGACTGATACTGTAGTATTATGAAACTGGCTTTGGCCTTGCAGACCCTGTAAAAGGGTGTCAGAGACTCCCTCAAGCCCATGGATTGCACTTCCTACTTTATGGCAGGTTCTGGTACTCAGCTAGAGTTTGATTGCATATTCTGTTTCCCCGTGGCACTCCATAGCTGCAGTGGAAGAGCTTTTGCTTTTAAGACTTAACTTGAATTTATTGTTCCACTTTTTATTTTGCTTGGTTTCAGTTATCTGTTCATAATTATGATTTGAAATTGTCAAATGGGAAATTCCAGAAATGAGAAACTCCTCAGTTTTAAGTTGCACTTAATTCTGAGTCTTGTGATGAAATCTTGTCCAAGATCCTGCTCTGTCCTTCCAGGAATGTGAATCACCCCGTCGTTCAGGGTGTTCTGCTGGATGCAGCACTCATGCCATGGATGAGAGGGGAACGTCTCTATAGGTTCTACTACAGCATATTGCTATAATTATTGTTTTTGTTATTGTTAATCCCTTATGGAACTCACTTATAAACTAAACATTATTAGGTGTGTCTGTATATAGTAAGACTTAGTACTGTTGGGACTGGAGAGATGGCTCAGAGGTTAGGAGCACTGGCTACTCTTCCCGAGGTTCTGAGTTCAGTTCCTAGCAACCACATGGTGGTTCACAGCCATCTTTAATGAGATCTGGTGCCTTTTTCTGGAAGGCAGGCATACTTACAGGCACAACACTATACATAATAAACAAATCATAAAAAAATAGTACAAAAATAAAAAATAAAAAAAATTGTAAGAATCCTCTGTGGTCTTGGAATGTAATATCCATGGATAAGGGGAAAGGGAGCTATTATTTAGCTACCTTGTACTTTTTAAAATTACATTTAGACCTCTATCTATCATAAGTACACTACTGTCAGATTTTAGTGTGACTTTATGAATTCCTTTTTGAGATCAGGCTTGTTCAGCCCTTTTTCCCTAAAGTCTCGTCTAATTTAGGCAGGCTTCCAACTGTGTGATTTGGAGGACAACCTTGAATTCATGATCCTTCCGCTTTCTCCTCATGAGTGCCAGGATTACATGTGGGTACCATCATGCCCAATTTATGTCGTATTGAAGATTGAACCCAGCACCTTCAGCATGCTAGGTTAGACTTTTACCAATGAGCTACATCCCAGCCCCAGGTTTTTAGGAGGCTTGTTGAAATCAAAACTATTTGGTTATTATGCTATTACATCTTCAGTGCTGAAGAGTGACCTTGTTTGTTTTGTCTCATGTGCCTTTGACTTTTCAGTAAGTTGGCCCAGTGTTCTAAACAGTGTTGACTCTTTGATTCCTTCGTCGATTATTTAATTTGTTTCTTTGCTTTTGTAATTCTAGTAAATTTGGAGAAGTGTCAAGATTTGATTACATTAATTTTGACCATTTTTGAAAAGTAGTGTTTTATAGGGAGGTGTATTACAGCATGTTCCATCACACATGAGGATTCTCATAATTTCTGTAACTAGTGGAGACATGAGATTGATGTGGATGAAGTGTCATGTTATCCGTTGAATAAAACAGAAATGCTGTACTTGGCGCCCTACAGACATTCTGTTCTCCATCAACCTTTTACCTAACAGTACCTACATGTGTCTCTCTATAATCTTCTAAGACTGGTTTTATTATTTGTGTGTGTGGCTGTGTGTGGGTATGTGCATGTGAGTGGGGGACCTGCAGATTGTCTGGATGCCCTGGAGCTGGAGCTGCAGACGATTAGGAACTGCCTGGTGTGGGTGTTGGTAACTAAAGTCAGCTCCTCTGAAATCGTAGCAGGTGCTCTTAACCACTTATAAATCTTTTTGCCAAAAGGTTGTTGTCTTAGTTATGGTTACTGTTGCTTTGATAAAATGCCATGACCAAAAGCAGCTTGGAGAAGAAAGGGTTTATTTTGCTCACAGCTGTATATAACAGTTCATCCTCAAAAGTAGTGAGGGCAGGAACTCATGCAGGACAGGAACCTGGAGGAGGCAGGAACTGATGCAGAGGCCATGAATGGGAGCTGCTTACTGGCTTGCTCCTCATGGCTGGCTCAGTCTGCTTTCTTAAAAAGTCCAGGACCACCAGTCCAATGATGGCACCACCCATAATGGGCTGGGTTCTCCCCTGTCAATCACTAACTAGGAAAATGCCTTACAGCTGAACCTAATGGAAGCATTTTTCTCAAAGGCTCCCTCCCTCCTCTCTGATGATTCTAGCTTGTATCAAGTTGACATAAACCTAGCCAGTATAACTGACCCCTTGTCAACTTGACACACAAACACATCACTTTTCAATTAGAACCTTTCCTTTCTCATTTATCCTAAAAATGGAATGTTAATATCACAATATGAGACGTAATAACTGTAAAAGTTCCACAGAACTTAGGAATTCAAACACATTAAACATCCAGTCTCCTTTAAAAATCCAATCACTTTAGAAATCCAGAATCATTTTTAAAAGTTCAAAGCCTTTCAACTTTGGGTTCCTGTAAAAAAAAAGAAAATTAAGTTAGGTACTTTCTTCAAGAGGGAAGAACCAGGGCACAGTCATGATTTAAACGAAGCAAAACCAAACCCCCAACAGTGTAAATAACTGAATGTCCAGTTGTCTAGGGTTCACTTGAGATCTGCTAGGTTCCTCCGAGGGGCTCTGACACTGCGCCTGTGTGCATATACATCTCACCGCACACATATAAAAAAATCAAAATAATAGTTTTTAACACATATTTTTCTGAGTTTTAAAATAAGATCATATCTATAAAAACTTACAGCAGAATCTGGTGGATAATAACTCCCGATAGTTGATATGACTATTACAGTAACTTGTCATAGCTATTTTGACTAAAATAATTCTACTTGGAATGAAGGTAGACATTTTGGACTATGCTACACTTCAGCATGTTTGAGAGGCTTGTTTAGAATTTCTCTTTAGTGTGGGGCTGGCAGGCTCAGTGCCTCAGTGGGTAATGTACTTGCTGAGCCAGTTTGACTCCCTGACTTTGAGCCTCAAGATTCATATAATGATAGAAGAGAACTGATTCCATAAATTTATTCTCTTATCTTTGCATGCATTCTGTCCCCCAATACACCATGTACTCATACACAGTAACAAATAAAAAGAATTTCTTCTAGTGTTGACCAAGCTCATGCCTAATATTATTTTTTTAACTTAACTGTAAACTGGGCCATGGTGCTACGTGCCTGTAATCATAGCTCTTGGGAGTCAAAGGGAGGAGGATGCAGGGTTCAAAGCCTTGAGTTGTCTGAGAACCTGTCTGAAACAAATAGCCCTATAAAAACAAGGAAATACGACGTTAAGTCTGTGATGAAATGATCTGCTCTAGAGATAAATGCATCTTGAAATCCTGATAGGATAGCCCGTAATATGTCAGATACTCACTTCCAGTAATTCCACTTGTGAGTGGGAAGAATTAGTTATAAAAGTACCCTGATTAATGCTTACGACAAATGTCTCCTAGTGCTTTCCATATGTTAGCTCTTAGAATTCTTATAGGAGCATGGTATATAAATCATCTCCTCCTTTTACAAATGAGGAACTTGGTCAGTTGGGAAGAACGATTTTCCCTGACCAACTTCACACAGTGTATAAAACAGCTTTAATCTGGGAAAGAATTTTAGTCTGGATTTTACCGGCGCTTGCTAGCTTAAGGTTTGGTCAGTTTAGTTGATATATGTTTTAAGGCTTAAATTTCCCGAACTTTGATAATTGTAGTTGTCTTTTGGTAGCAGTCCTATTATATGTGCACAATGCTTTGTAGAGAGATGGTTGTTTCATTTCTTTTGGGTAGTACCTAAGAGTAATTACTGGTTAGTGATGTATAGTCTGCTTCCAGCGGTGATAATTTGGTTTAGACTTTTAAGCTTTTTTTTATTAATATAATGGAGAAATTGAGCATTATTATATATTCATGTTATTTGAATAGCTAAAACAAAGATGTAGTTACAGACTCCACACTGTTCTGAGAGTAGTTCATCACCCTGCCAGCAGCCTGGTAGCAGAACTGTTCTACATGCTTAGTCTTTCTCATTTTGGTTATTCTACTGGCTGTGTAGTAGAACTAATTGCATGTGGGGTTTTGTTGTTTGTTTGGCTTTGTATTTCCTTACTGACTCACTTTGAGCATTCTTTCTTACGCCTACTGTGTACCTTTTATAAAATATCAGTTCTTATTTGGCCCATTTAAAAATTTGGATTCTCACATTATTAGAATTTTAAGAGCTATATTGTAAGAGTATATTTGTGCCATCTTTTGGTGACTCTGTATTATATTTTCTTCCCATCTTGGCATGCCTTATCAGTATGGTAATGGTCCCCTTGACAAAGCAGATGTTTTTAATTTTAATGAGGACAGATTTATAATTTCCTCCAAGTTTTTTATTTCATATTAAAGAGATCTTTCTCTTTTACAAGTTTTACATTGTCAGGATATATTCATTCTCTCCCACCCCCTTCCTCCTCACCCCCTTCATGCATTTTTGAGATAGGATCTCATATAATTCAGGCTAGCATCAAACTCACCTTATACCCTTGATTCTTCATCCTTTACTTCCCAAGTTCTGGGAGGTGTGCCACCATGCCTGGCTTCATCTCTCTCTTGGAACCTTTATTTTTAATATCACTGCCTTAGGTCAGGTCTCTAATGTTATATAACTGTGTGGCCTTTTTAAAAAATATTTATTTATTTATTATGTATACAATATTCTGTCTGTGTGTATGCCTGCTGGCCAGAAGAGGCCACCAGACCCCATTACAGATGGTTGTGAGCCACCATGTGGTTTCTGGGAATTGAACTCAGGACCTTTGGTAGAGCAGGCAATGCTCTTAACCTCTGAGCCCTCTCTCCAGCCCCTACTGTTCTTCTCTTAAGCCCTTGCCTTCTAGTATATCAGGTTCATCTTTCTTTAGAAAACAATTAAACAAAAAATTGTCAATATTAGGTGAGGCTATGGTGAAACAGAGGCTCCTACAGATGTGTACACATGGCCAAAGAATACGTGGGACCTATACGCATGTCTCCAAGAAAATAACATGAATAAAAATAGAAAATTGCAATTCTTCAACCCTGTAATTGAAAGTTGGTTGGATGACTTGCATTTGTATCAGTCCCATCAGTGAAAAGACAACGGCTTTCTGTTACTAAGAGCTGTGGCGTGCATTGGGCTGTGTCTGCAGGTCACCTGGGAGCTGTGCTTAGCCAGAGTCTACTCAACTCAGTATCTCTGGGGTGAAGCATAGTAACACGTGTTTATAAAGATCTCCAAGTCTGTCTGGTACAGCATTGTTTGAACCAGCAAATGGAAAGCAATAATTGAGCATACTAAGAACATAAGTTGCAACTTTTTTATCTGCTATTCAAGGCTTTTAATTATGTCCAATTTTATTCTCCCAATTTTGTCTGATATTTCTCTCCTTAAACCCTGCTAGGTTTTCACTGTTCTTTTTTTTTTTAATATTTATTTATTTATTTATTTTATTATGTATATAGTATTCTGTCTGTGTGTATGCCTGCAGGCCAGAAGAGGGCACCAGACCTCATTACAGATGGTTGTGAGCCACCATGTGGTTGCTGGGAATTGAACTCAGGACCTTTGGAAGAGCAGGCAATGCTCTTAACCGCTGAGCCATCTCTCCAGCCCCTTCACTGTTCTTTAGTTGGGCTGTGCACTTTCTTGGTTTCCCATGGTAAAATGTTCTCCCTTGTAATTGCTGATCCTTTCTACCACACAGTTTGCTTCTTTATCCATTCCTGCGTTCATTAGACAGCATCTCATGTAGGCCCGGGTGGCCCCACACTGTGGAAGGCCTTGAACACCTACAAAGGACCCTCCCAAGTGCTGAGATGCTGATGTACACTACCCTTTCCGGCTTTATCAGACCGTATCGCATCATCCTGCTGTCTTCATTTTCAATCCCTATCAGTATGTTTGAGATTTTATAACTTGCTCCTTTATATGGTTATTTCAGTAGAGTTTAGCTTCAAATTCAACAAGGAGATTTATAAAGGGTGTTAAATCCCTTCAGTTACATGCTTAATAAGTAGTCACTTTTAAATAAATTCATTTAGTTTCATTGTTCTGTTTTTCTAGCTGTGTCTCTTTCATGTATATTATATCAACTTAAAGGAGAGGTCATAATTGCTTAAAAACAATTGGTTTCCAGAGCACAGTTTCTTCCCATCTGGGCTCTTCCTGTTTTCCTTTGGACTAGCAGGAGAGACGGATTCTTCGCTCACCCCACATTTGTCAGGGTAGTCTTTGCTGTCTGTCTAAGCAAGGCCTTAGTTTCTTCCAAAAATTGCATATTTTCCACATTTTTTCTTATCTGCTTATCTTACTATTAAAATTTTTGTAAAATTTATGTATATAGATGTTTTGTCTGGGTGTGTATGTCCATGCACCATGTGCATGCCTGGTATTGTGGAGGCCAGAAGACGACATCAGATCCCCTGGAACTGGAGTTACAGACAGTTGTGAGCCACCAGATAGATCTAGGGATTGAACTCGGGTCCTCTAGAAGAGCAACCAGTACTTTTAACCACAGAGCCATCTCTTCAGCACTCCCTCCCCCCCCAAACACACTTTAAAATCAGCTTTCTTCCTGGGAGTTTAAGAACTATTAGAGTCTCAGAAAGGGTACGGTTTGTTTCATTATGACCTGTTTTTTTTTTTTGTCGGGAAAGGCAGACGTGTTGACTAACTAAGCTTGTTTTCTCCCTTTATCTGTTTTTATAGAACAGGAGTACCAGAGAGGATGGGACTCACTCATAGCTCATCTCTTGGGGAAGCTCATTCCCTCTGGATCATGTTTAAGATTTGTTATCGAGCTTTACAAAGTACTGGGCTTGGCAGCTAAGGTTTTCTGCGTTGTTATTTTTAAGCTAGCATGTAGAGAGATTGCTCTGTGTGAGAACAGTCTGTCTCCATGCTGTAAACTCCAGCCTACTTCATTCTGACTTTTGTTTGCTGTTGTTTTCTTTTTGAGGCACAGATTCCCCATACATCTCAGCCTAACTTGAATTTATAATCCTCCCGCCTCACCTTCCTGAGAGTGCTAGGATTACAGGTGCATACCCATTATACCTGGCTTGAACTAATTCTTAAATGTTAAAGTTTTGAATTATTTTATAGCAAAAGTCTTTGTTCAGTGATTATCCTTGTTTTATTAAAGTTAATTTAGACCATCTGAGTGTTGCATTTCTGTTGTCCCATAGTAAATTCTCTTAAACCTAAAGTCAGTTCCCTCTTTGTTCTGACAGCATTAAAAACGACAGGAGCCTACATCAAGGGCTAATAGAAAACATCAGCATAAGACAGGATTTCTCTGAAGCAGCTTTCAACTGTAAAGGGTTGTATATTATTCCCCAGGTGACCGTGTTAGGTGTTGCTGGTATAATCTTAGATGACAAACACAAGAGAACCTTCATTAAAGTGGTTCACAGATAAAGACACCTAGAAGCACTTTCTTCCATGAATCGAAGCAATTCTTCTTTTCTTGGTAAGACATTTGAACATCTGAACCTATCCTGGACGATAAACACACAAATATATTCTTGAATAGTATAGCTCAGGAAAATTGTGTTGTCTAAAAAGGTCTCTGATTTTCTCCTTCCCCCATCTTTATTCTCCCCACCCCCAATCCCAGCCATAAGTAGTTGGGTTAAAAACAGTATGAGTTACAGGCTCTGCCGCCGTCCGAGTGTCTGAGTCCAGTGCACTCGCTGATGCTCTGAGGTGAGATTAGTTTCTGATTTGTCATTCCTTGTGTTCAGGAAGTCGTTTCATAGCATCATGAAAGTCAACATCATATTTGGCAAATTAAGAAAATAAGAATAGAGTATTTCTAAAATCCTCTTGTAAAATGTTACAGAATCTATGTTTAACACTGCTTTTACAAGGGAAACTAAAATAACGAACATAATTACTAAAAGTTAAAATGACTAATCCAGCTTTGTTTTAAGCATCTTTGCTGAGACGAGGGCTGGAGGGGGTCTGGCATACCATTGCCAGGCCTTCTGAGTTGTTTCTGTATCAAACTGGGAAGATGAATATATGAATAATAAGGGATATTTTTCTTGAAAAAATGCTTGAAGTATTTTTAACTTAAGGTATTGAAGGATGATCAGATACAACCTATACAAGCTAGTTCTTGCTATTGGAATTTAATTTTCTTTGTTAGGAAAATCTGGGAGAGTATACTCTCCTTTACACACACACACACACACACACACGCTTTATCAAGTCATAACAGGGCTTCAGTTCAGTTGGCTTCTGTCATTTTCACTTTCTTCTTTGAGGAATATAGAGCCGATTTTCTGTATATTTTAATAAGTGTATAATAAAATTATTGTCATAATATACCAGTGAATGGCTCAGTGAGTAAAAGTTTCTTCGACTAAGCCTGGCAGTCTGAGTTGTCAGACTGCCCCGGGGTCCCTGAATGGTGTAGAAGGAAAGGACCAGTTCTTGCCACTTGTTCTCTGACTTCCACAAGTATGCCATGGGTGATTGTGCTTTCCTACTTGCACATCCATGGTTGTGCATGCTTGCACACACACAAATAAATGTGGTTTAAATTCTGGTCACCATAGTGGCTTCCATTTGTGTTTTCTGTGCATTAGGTAACATTTAACAGTGTTTGTTAGAAGGAAATTAATATCTTTATGTACTATGAACTATTCCATGTAAAAGTGTAAAATATACTTGACTTTTACAGAATAATAAAATCAGTACTTATTTACATAGAAGTGCAGATTGAGACAGGATCACTGTAGTACGTAGACGTCCTCAGCTCTACCCTCTAATCCCCTTTTGCTGTCACACCTGCTCATCAGATGCCCACAGTCCTCACCTTGTATTTATAGTAATGGTATTATCATGTGTGCATACCTAAGACATTTAGGCTGGTTGGTGGTGGTGCACACCTTAATCCCAGCACTAGGGAGGGAGGCTGAGGCAGGTGGATCTCTATGAGTTCAAGGCCAGTCTGGTCTACAGAGCGAGTTTCAGGACAGCCAGGGATACATATTAAAACCCTGTTTTAGGGGAAAAATATTTACTTGGAAGCACTAAGTAGTGTCCAAAGAAAATATTTAGATAAATTTAATAGTTTATTCAAGCAAGAATAGCTCATATTTCAGGCAGCACTAGGTATCATAAAGAGATTCAGAGTTCTTTGCAATGTGGACAGTGAATAGATAGAATGAAGAAGTGGGGTCAGAATAGCTTTTTTTCTTCTGTGAGCATGGCCTGATCAGTTGGTTGGCCTGTGACTTGCGAAAGAAAGCTCAGTAGCTTTAGTGTCTTGGCTGAGATCTGGCTTTCTGTTGCATATTTAGACCAAATTAAGTTTGCATTCACTTGTAAGCAAGTTGTTTTATAGTTCATTCTGTAGGAACTCAGTTCAAATACTTTCTGCCTATTTCACAAGTTTGATGTGGGATTCCCCTCTGTATGCTGTAAACATATTTTATTACCATTGGTTAATAAAGAAGTTGCTTTGGGCCCGCACAAGGCAGAATAGAGCTAGGCAGGGGAAACTAAACTGAATGGTGAGAGAAAGAAGACGGAGTCAGGGAGGTGCCATGTAGCCCTGCCAGAGACAGATGCCAGGACAGAACTTTACCTGGTAAGCCACAGCTACGTGACGATGCAGATTAATGGAGATGGGTTAGTTTAGGATATAAGAGAAAACTAGAAATATGCTTAAGATATTGACCAAACAGTATTGCAAATAATATAGTTTCTGTGTGGGCAGTCGGGAAATGAACAAGCAGCCTCTCCCAACAGAAGTTTACTTGCTCAGAAGGGGCAATATTACCAGAGAAGAATAAGCCTATATACTCTCTGGGTTATAGCTTATCTTTGAATTCTTTGAGAATTTAATAAGAGTCTTGTTATGGTTTGAACATACATGAATCCAGAGGTTCATGTCTTTCAGGCACGGTCCCCAGATATTGGTGCTATTGAGAGTTAATTGGATCCTGAGGGCTCTCAGTTCATCAATGGATTAAACCATGATAATTCCCTAGTTCTGAACAGACCAGTAGAAGGTATGTCTTGTCTGTAGGCTTTCCTCTAGACTGCCTTGGCTTCCTAACTTCTGCGAAGTGAGCAGGTTTTGCAACATGCTTCTGCCATCATGATGTTCTGTCTCACTACATGCCTTAGCAACGGGGCAAGCCAAAACAAACATGGACTAAAACTCTCCTTTCCTTTTGAATTGCTTCTGTCGGTTATTTTGCTATTGTCATAGAGGTTCTCGGAGAAAAGATTGGGCAGAATCGTTATTAGTGAGTCTTGAAAAACATGCGGTTAAGCAATGCTTGCAGTTTGGTTCTGGACAATCAGCAGAAGCATTTTGTACCATGTAGCTCACAATATCCTATCAAGAATAAATGAAAACTAGGACACTTGGTTGTGCTAGAAGTATTCTCAGCTAATTCAAATGTGGGTCTAGGAAAAGAGACAGTTCTAGTGTACTCTAGGACAAGCTTAAGGTCAGAGAAGAACTTGGGCAAAGCTCATCCAAGCACTTCTCTTTGAGAAAGATGATGCCCTGGCAAGGGACTTTTTGGTGAAAGTAGCTCTTTTGTATTTGGTGATCTCTTATATGCCACATACTGTTT
The DNA here is from genome assembly GCA_025134845.1 of Neodon shergylaensis. NCBI lineage: Eukaryota > Metazoa > Chordata > Mammalia > Rodentia > Cricetidae > Neodon > Neodon shergylaensis. Next base: position 20,901,381 of record JABTXL010005037.1, read on the forward strand.
GTTTATTGTTACTTTATGCATAGTATATATGCTGGCACAGTCTTTCAAACCTGCTCTCCTGGGACAGAAGTAAGTCCTAGAGAAAATTATTTGCATGAGTATTTTCTCAATTCTCTTAACAAAAAAAGGCAATAGTATGTGTTTGGAGATGTTAGGGAGACTTGGGAGATAGTGGACTCATCCCGAACAGTGGATACTGTGCAGTACATTGGATTCTACTGTAGAACCAGAACTGACAAGAGGTGCACTAGAGAAATCTTTAAAAAGCAAAGAAAATAAAAAAGATGCGTGAAAAAGTTGTATTTTGAGTTCTATCGTGTCTAAAAATATCTTTAGTGTATTCTAGTTCATAATGGCGTGTTGGGTTTCTAAATGAGACATTCTCCTTGAGATAGTGAAGGCATTGCTTGTATGTCGGGCTTGTATGTTTCTAGCATTATTAATGAATATTTAAAAATATTAATCAGCCCATTTGACACGTGATCCAGCGTAATTTGGTACTGTGAATTTTGTACAAAAGAACTATTTGATATAAATACTGGCATGTGACTTGGCTTTCATGCCTCTGCACGGCCAGACTGTTTGTTACTCTCAAGTTCAGCTGTCAAATGTGTGTTGTAGATGTATTCCCATACTTTTTTATATTCTTTAGAAAAACTTCTTTCCTCTGTCATCCCTTGAACTGTAGGAGAGAACACATTCTAATATTTTCACCTTGTCATTTTCAACCTGGACCCTTGGTAAACTTTACATAATAATCCTATAATGATACTCTTAGCATTTTATATTTAAGGAAATGGAGGCTCATTAAATTTAAATACTACCTAACTATTAGAGGATAATGCCTTTTATGATAATATCTTTTTTATTCCTTGAAAGGCAAGCACCAACTACATGAATTAATCATACTTCTCTTATTGTCTCCAGTGACTATTAGTAATTTACATTTTATGATATGGGGATGAGGAAAACAGAGATCCTCTCCCCCTCAGACAACAGAACTGCAGCTTTATGGGATTGGCCATAAATTTCCTTTCACAATAATTTTGAAATGCCTTTGCTAAGGAAAAAAATGCATATCATTACATAGGAATTCAGTTGTGTTTTGTTTCTTCGTTTTTGAGGCAGGGTCTGTAGCCCTGTGTGACCTGAAACTTACTATGTAGACCACCTGTTTCTGCCCCCTGAGTGTTGGGATTAAAGGCATGTATTACCATAAGTGTCAGAAATTGAGTTTCTAAATGCCTTTTCTAATAAGGAGGGGAAACACTGTTAGATTTATATGGAATAATGTTTTATATGAACCAAAATGCAGTCTTGATGCATGTGCATGGTAAAGAAGAAACTGAATCTTAGGACAAAAATTCTTGTAAGATTAAATCATCAAGTTTAATTTGAATGAAGTAAGGTATAGGATAAGGCAAAAGTAATTTAATAAAATGAGAAGGGTTCTTGGGAATTTTAACAGTTAGGCATAAGGAGACAGTATAGTTTATTACTTTCAAAATGGCAAATTATTTGTTTTTAAGTGGGCCAAACTCATTGGTAGATTATGAGTAGTTCAAATACAACGGAGAGGAACTATAACAGCTAATGCTTCACGGGAGTGTTTAGAGCACACAGCATTATTATGGTGTCATTTTAATCTGCTGTGTTGATTGGCTCGCATTAACGCTGTCTTAATGACTCCTGTATTCCTCCCAGAAGTAAAACATTTAATCCTCTGCTTTAGCAGTTGTGATCCATCAGAATTGAAAGAATATCTTTCCTTATGAATTCTTAATCATGGCCAAGACAAGCGGCAGATTAGATACAAATCTAGAAGCTTCAGGAAAGGTAGAAAGTATAATGTTGAGATCTACTTTTGAAGTAACCAAAAGCTGGAAAGAAAAAGGAGTCGGAAGAGGAGGGAAGTGTGGCCACATACTACAATCACATAATAGATGTGGTTGGTAAAAGGCTCGTCATTTTGAGAAGAGACCCTATTACTTCATCCAAAATGGCTAAGTATTGATCTTGCTTTGTTTTACTAAGGCAGCAACTCAGAGGAGGGCATCATTGTCTTGATACAAACGTAAAACATTAGTGGGATAGCCCTTTAATCAATTCATTTGTAAAAAAGAAGTCAGTAGCTTGGCTCCCTGCCTTCCCTGTCAGTCGCCCTATCTGTTTATTGCTGATTTGACAGTCTCTAGTTCTCCTTTGCTGTTAAATGTGTGTGTCCTTTGTTTGTGCTGGTGGGGTTTGCCACATTTGGATGTGAGAGAAAAGCCTGTCTTGCTTTATTGGGCTAATTAGCCCTCTGGGTGAACATATATATTAAACAGACCTCTTAAACCATGAAAGAAGAGAGTTCACAGCAGCGTAGATTTTCTTCATGTGCTGGGGTTTCGTCGGTTTTATTTCCTCCACGAATTGATGGCCGAAAGCTTGTCCGGAATGCTTCATTTGGAGGATACAATGAACTTTCTCCATCCTTGCAAGGTTTGTCTGTCTAATCTTGCATTCTTGCCTTAATTTCTTACATATTCTTAATGAAAATAAGCCAGCAATTTTAAAATCTTAATGTTGTGCTTCATGTAAACAATTCTCTTTTGAAAGCTTAGCTTTCCGTCCCTGCCTCTCTGTGGCTGGGCTTCCCATATTCTCTCACAGTCTCCAGCTAAAACTTGAGCTAACGAGGCAGTGAAATGAGAACCTTGATTTCTCGTTGTGTGCGTTTCGATTTCATTGTAGAAGTAAATTAAAGCGTTTCTGAATTTGACACAATACACATGTATTTCTATAAAGAAATGGTATCAATGGAGGTTTTAGCAGATGAAACCCAGATATTTAACACTAATATTTAGTTATTTCTGTAAAGTGATAATTATAATTGATGTTCAGCGTATGTGCTAGTCTTAGTCTTTTAATTCTTGACTGTAGTAACTTTCTCCATCTGTGTATATATTTGCTTCTAGGCTTAATCATGTGATGATATTTTTTGCTAAGAAAATTATGTTGTATATACAGTAATATTAAATAAAATTAGATGCTTTACAGTTATCATTTAGGCATTAAGTGATTGGTCAATAAGATATAAACAACTTGAGCTTTTATTGAAAATGATTTATTGAGGTAAATATTAGATTATACATTTTAATTTAATTTTTTATATTTTCACATTATGAAAATTAAAAATACAGCTTTTTTCTTACATTAAATTTTAAAATATTCATTATAAAGAAAAATTGACTAGAACTTATATGTATTTTTCTGACATTTACATTTGTTGAATTTGCAATAGAGTTTCTGTTTTATCCATAACCTTTTATTTTGGCTTTTTGTTAATAATCATGATGATAAGTTTATGCATTATTTTGAGATACCTAAGCAATTAAATATTATGAATTCACTAATTTTATATTCTTTTTAACAATGTTTTCAAAAAATATCCATGGTTCTAAGCTGTACCTAAGTAGCATAGGCTTTGAACAGTATTTAATCCATATTGTCTTCTTAGCATAATGTGGTTATTATCATTCGTCTTGTTTATGTCCTTAAGTAGTGCGCTGTTTGGTGTGTTTTTATTCAGAAGTGGCTTTCAAATATAGCGTACTGAAGCTTTTAGGTAATGTTAAGTATTGCCTTTGCTTATGCAGTGGGACTTGGTTCTCTTTTTGTATTTGTCTTCTCGACTGTATTTTTTTTTTAAACCGTTGCTAGGTATAATAGCACATACCATTTGTTGACCTTCATACCACAAATGTGTTTAGTATTAAGGACTAATCAGTGACCTTAGTATTAAAATAATAGAAAATTCACTATTGTGACATATACTTAATTACGTGATTAAAGACATAATTGTAAGTTTAATACATTCAAAGAATGTATTTAAGATAATTTTTGATAGTCCTGTTTTAATAGATGAATAAATGATTTGCTGTGTCTCTTAATTCTTCCAGTAAAAAAATCATTTAGGATTGCTCCCATATTCTGTGATAAAGGCTCTTCAAAATACCAGCTTTCTCAGTTAAGCAGTAGAATCAGGTACTCTACAGAAAGGACTTTGTTATGTTTTTAAGGTAAAGGTAAAAAGAAATACACGTGCTGTCTTTGAGTTACTTCATTGTACCGAGAGTTATCTTAAATGCATTTGCTTTCATCTAATAGCATAAGAGTAGAAATTAGTTCTACACTGTTGATATTTAAAGGTAACTTTGTCTTACATGTCAGTTTTTTATTTTAATTTTCATAGGAAAGTTGATCTGTCTCTGCTTCCATCTCTATCTCTCCCCTTACTGTTCTACCCTAAGAAGTGTGTTATCTTAGTCCTGATAATGAGCTGTATCCCAGAGCTCCTGCCTTGCTTGTGTGCTCATCATAGCACTGTGGTGCAGTGTGGTTTTGCTTAGTTTAAGTCTAATTATGTCTCTAAATCTTAGCTCTTATTTTCAGCTGTGGTCATTGTACTTGTTTCTAGAATACTACCTAAGAATTGTGGGAAACCTTTAGCAAAGAAATCACCTGTAAAAGGCTATAAGCTTCACTGAAGGCTTTTAAAAACTCTTTTTTACTTCTTAGATTTAAAAACTTGCAATTATTTGTGACTGGAGAGATGGCTGAGTGGTAAGAACGCTGGCTGTTCTTGCAGAGGATGCAGGTTCAATACCTAGTACCCATGTACATAGTGGCTAGCAATGTCTGTAACCTGAGTTAATACCTAGTACCCATGTACATAGTGGCTAGCAATGTCTGTAACCTGAGTTCCAAGGGTTCTGACACCCTCTTCTGGTTTTCTTGCATATCAGGCTTGCACATGGTACATATAAATATATGTGGGCAAAATACCTACACATATATAATAAAAATTTAAAAATATCAATTATTCAGTGTGTGGGGGGGGGTTGGTGGTGGGAGCATGCTATGCGCTTGTGTGGAGGTCAGAGAACAACGTGCAGGATTTGGTTCTCCACCCTGCAGGCCCTAGGGTTGTACATGAGTTGTCATGCTTAGTGTGGCAGCAAGTGCTGCCCTCTGCTTTTCTGTCTTCTGCCTCCCTTAGGAGTTTTTCCCATGCAAAGTTTACTTCTCGGATAGTCAGCATAGTAAATGTTTGTGATAATCCTATATTTGCTGAGTAGATAGCTGTTAAGCCTGCATTTGTAGAAGTATATCCAATTTTTAAAAGACCAAAGCAACATATTTTTTTATGTTATATCTAATCATTAATGATCAGCAAGCCAAGTTTGCTCCTGCAGTGCACCGTGTCAATGATGCATAGTCTTGAGGAAGTTGGTTTACTTAGAACCGGTATTCTGTTCTACTAGAAATAAACTCTATGTACTAATATGACAGGCATTTTTCTAATGTGAGATTTATTTAGATGAGAAACTGAAGTTATAGAAGCTAAATAAAGCGAAATGGATTTATAATTGCATGATGGGTGAGTTATATTCAGGGAATTCTTGTGAGCCTATGACTGCTCCAAATGTGAAAACATTAGAACAAAAGGATATGATAGCTGTTTTAAATGCCAAATTGTGTGTGATTAATTTGTGTTTGAGAACTATAATTAGGAAACTCTTTTGTATTAGCTTTGAAGAGAACATTTTGGAAAGGTATCAATATGTTTTGTTTTTAGAGAGTGCCTATGGTGCTCTCTTTAGACTCCTCTGGCATTCTCCCCTAGAGCCGAGTGGAACCACTGGGCTAAATTGCTTGCTCGTCCAAGGTCTACAGCTAAGGAATGGTGGTGCCAGTGCTTGGACGCCATCGCTCGCTCTCTTCGCTGTTCCTCCGCCTTCATCATAAGCAGTTAGTGCAGTGCTACCTGTCTGTGTTTAGGTGCTTCGCTCCTCTCTAGACAGTAACTTTTTCTGCCAAATGAATAATAGGGAACAGTGAACTGGGCACTTGAGGGCTCAGCCAGGCTCTCCCTGGGCAGTCTTGGCTTTCCTGGAACTTGCTATGTAGACCAGGTTAACCTCAAACTCATAGAGTTCTACCAGCTTCTATTTCTCAAGTGCTGAAGTTAAAGGTGTGCACCACCATACCTGGCCACTACTAAATACTTTTGACAGAGCCCCAGAGGTCCTGATAAATAGACTTTCATGGCCTAAGTTTTAAAGAAAAGGTCCTGATAAACTTTAACAGCAGATTTTTTTAAAAAGCGTGATTATTCTGTACCCTTTTAGGAGTTCAGATCTATCCAATCTTACAAGAAGACCTAGCATAAACACTGGCAACAATTTTTTATATTACTGCCTTAGAATTTCCCTTGGAAACCCAGAGTGCGATTTGAAAATTTTTTAGTTTTAAGGCTTTTTTTAAACTCTAATTGAAATTCAAAAAATGTAGTCAGATTTGCATATTTTAGAAAGCATTTAACTTCACTCATTATAGTTAAAATTATAAATAATTTGAAGTTATTCATATGATATGATATGAAACTAATTATATGATTTGCAAGTTCAAAGTATAAGGTTCTATTAAATGGAATTCTTTGATTTAACAAGTAATATGTGATCTAGGTTCATGAATGTCATTTTCTAACATTTGGAATGTTATGTATCATTTGCATTTTTAAAGTTTTCTTTATGACTGGGGGATGGCTCAGTTGGTAAGTTACTCTCTATGAAGACGTGAGGACCTGGGTTCAGATCTCCAGTACTCTGGTAAAAACTAGGTACAACAGAACATGCCTGTAAGCCCGGTGCTGGGGAGGTGGAAGCAGGAAGATTTGCTGGGGTCTTCTGGCTTTGGGCAAGCTCCGGGTTCAGAAAGACCTGTGGTTGGAAAGACACTGACATCAGCCTCTGAACACACATTCAGGAAATTTATTCAAACATACATATGAGTGCACACGCAATCACACATACACAGTGTTTAATTTATAGCTGTATTTCATTGATGTTATGTTTTAAAATAATATGTGGATGTAGGCTCAGATGGACATTTTTCATAACATAGTAAATGGGTTGATGTAGATTGAACTGAGACTAAAACAGTACTGGTGGAGAAATTGAAGCCTATTCATGAGAGCAAAATTAGCACAGAAATATCCTATGTATATTTAGAGGTTCTTTGAAGTTATGTTAGTCATTAGTATCGAGAATTCTTTATTGCTATATTTATAGCTTCGAATACATTTTTAAAATTTCTACTTTAATTTTGTAACTTTTAGTGTACTTTTATATTTAAGTTCTAAATTCCTGTAAGTTTTCATCTAAAAATCCGTGTTGCATTTATGAAAATTTCCCCTTCTCTATATTAGAACTGAATACTTTTTACTTTTTCTAGAGAAGTATTCTCTTATACTACAAATTTAATTTAGTAAAAATATTTGAATAAAATAGTACTGTGGGCACATGCCTCACACCAGGGCTGGTTGATTGGTTGGTTGGTTGGTTGGTTGGTTGGTTGGTTGGTTGGTTGGTTGATTGAGTTTTCTAGCCTCTTCCTTCCCCTCCTTTTCTTCCTTTTTTTTGTTACTTCTTTCTTCCCCCTATCTCCTCCCATGTCCTCTCCTGTGTTTCTTCCCTCTCTTTGATATATCCTTTACTGAAAATTTATTTCCCACCCTCCTTTATCGCCTTCAGGAATATCTCTCCAGTTTGACAGGAAGAGAGAAAAGTTAGTTTGGATGCTTCTGTCACTTCATAAGTCAGCTCACTGGAGTTCTGGGGATACGTCTTGCTGAGTAGAGAGCATTTCTAGCATGAACTTGATATTGATTTTGACCCCCACCCCATTGCTGTATACACTGGGTGAAGTGGTACTAACCTGTGTAAACTCAAGGTGAATCAGAAGTTCTGGGTCTTTCTTGGCTCCACAGCAAGTTCAAGGCCAGCCTTGGCTACACGAGGACCTGTCTCAGAAGAGAGAGAGAGAGAGAGAGAGAGAGAGAGAGAGAGAGAGAGAGAGAGAGAGAGAGAGAGAGAGAGAGCGCATGGGGAATTAAGAAATGAGCGTGCTAGGAGGAAAGCTCTGAGCGGATGATTTCGTGTAAAGTGGTTCAGTAGCACAAAAGCAGTATTCAGCTTGACATTGGTGGACTCGATTGCCTCTCTCTGAGTTAATTCTTTTGAAAGACTCACTTTTATTCTTTGAGAATTCACAATGCATAAAACATAGTTCTATTATATGATCATATTCACCCTCCAGGCTTCCCCCAACTCTTCCCAAATATACACCCTTCTTCCTCCCTCCACTTAACCCCCTCTGTATTTTGTTCTTTTAATTCTTTTAATGTATACATGTGATTGATTGAGTTGATGAATACTATGTGTGTATGGGTGCAGAGGCCAGAAGGGAGTGACAGAGCCCTTGTGCTGGAGTTGCAAGCAGTTATGAGTTGTGTGATGTGGGTGTTAGGAACTGAACTCAGGACCTTTGGAGGAATAGCAAGTGCTCTTAAGCCTTGAACCATCTCTCCAAGCTCCCACCCCCTGTAAAACAAAAACACACAGAATCTAGTTTGGCTCCACCCTAATTTTAAAGAAATACAGTGAGATGCCAATAAGCCATAGTAGTTTGAGCTCTATAAGCACAGATGAATATCAAGTATATTTAAATGGAATGGCTCATATTTACTCTTTAACATAATGACTGTATATTCAAAAGTTGTAATAATTGAATATTGGCATTTCCCCCCAAAGGTTTTGAAAGAGGAAAAGAAGATATTTCTCAAAATAAAGATGATTCTTCACTTTCAATGTCAAAGAGCAAGGTAGGCATATTATTGTTCCCAATGTATAATAGTACATTTTTCCAATATTTAAAGTGAACATACTGAACTGAAATCCTGTAAGTGTTCATAAGAATTTTTATGTTGATATGTCTCAGCCTTGTAGTATATATAAAAGTATGAAGGTCTATACTCGGACTGATGGAGGTGCCATTGCTCTCTTCAGAGTGATACTGGTTTTGGTATGTGGGCTACAGCAGGACATCTCAGACTGGAACCTGGGCACTCCATTCAGAGATGCCTCAGACTTCATGGTTTTAACAAAACTCTTTCTAGGTGTTTCAAACTTATTTATATGGCAGTCAAAATACATACATTTGCCAGGTAATGAACAAAGATCTTTGTAGTACTATCCTATAATTAAAATAGGGCATGATTATTCTAAATCAGTAATTTTTAAAAACCCACTATATGATGTGGTGCCCCCCATAGATGGATAAAAGTTGAGTGAGTTTTCAAAATTTGTCAAGGGATTTGACTTTTGGCCCTTTTTTTCTGATAAGATTTAGTAGCAGCAACAAGAGCTTTTTGTAAAGGTTTTGGAATTTACTTCAATGGTTGGAAGAAGCCTCTTCTTCCAGTGAACTTACTGCTAATTGCAGCAGAGGGCTTTGCTCATCCTGCCTTGTGTGTTTGCTCCTGTTCTTGGGAATAGTTGAGAAGATTACATAGTATGTTTTGATGCATGTTTTGTACATACTATTCATAGTTTAAAAGTACTTGTAGCTTAAAGGTGCATGTTGAATAGCACATTTTACTTACTGGACATATATGTGCAGGTACATATGGAGGCCAGAGGACAACCATGGTTGTTTTTTCTTAGGCACAATCCATCTTTTCTTTAACACACAGGGTCTCTCGTTGTCCTGGAATTCACCAAGTAGGTGAGACTACCTACAGTGGGCCCCAGAGAATCCGCCTCCCCACTTTTCAGCATTAGAATTACAAGCACACATGGCCATACCTGTCCCTGCTCCCACCACTATCTCCTGTGGGATCTGGGGATCTAACCCAGGACCTCATGCTTTCCAAGCAAGTATTTTACCAAATGAGCTGTCTTCAAGAACCAGTGCCTTGTATTTATATAGCATTTCTTCTCTTACTCATTGCAAGGTTAGTAGCTGAGTCCCCTATAATAAAAGGCGTATTAACAAGACAAAATATACATATTTATTTAATGCTAAGTATAGACATTAATTTCCCAGCCAACCAGACCTAAATAATGACACAGAAACTATATTAATTACAATACTGTTTGACCAGTGGCTTAGATGTATTCCTAACTAGCTCTTACATCTTCAGTTAACCCATTTCTATTCATCTATGTTTTGCCATGAAGCTGTGCTTTACTGTTAAGGGTTCTGGCATCTTTTCTCCTTCAGCGGCTACATGGCATCTCCTGACTCCACCAACTCACTCACTCCATCTATCTGTCTGTCTGTCTGTGTGTCTATCTATCTATCTCTATGTTTGGATTTCTTGTCTGGGTTTACTCTGCTAAACCATTGGCCAAAATAGCTTTATTCATCAATCAATAAAAGCAAAACATACAGAATGACACCCCACTTCCTTAAGTGCCATGTTGAAGCCTTCAGAAGTGAAGATAACCCTTCTCCTAAAGAAACAAGTAGGGAAACTTGTATGAGTACAAGTATGGTTGAGCAGAAATAACAACGAAAGGATTAAAGATCTAAACCAGTTGTGCACTCCTCGTCTGGAGTGCAGTGCTCTAGGTTCAGTTCCCAGCTCCATAGAAATAAATAAATAAATAAATAAATTTAATAATAAACACATGAATAAATGAAAAAATGTTCTAGTTTGCTTTTACTTGTTGTGACAGAATACTGAGCACTAGCTCTCAGGAGGAAAGAGTTTGTTTGGCTTACACATCATGTCACAGTTCGTCTTTGAGGGAAGTCAGAACAGGATCTCAGCAGGAACCTGGAGGCAAGAGCTGAAGAAGAAACTGTGGGGAAAGTGCTGCATACTGGCTTGTTTAGTCTGCTCTGTCATATATGCCTGGACTACCTGCCAGGGTAACACTGCCCACAGTGAACCGGACCTTCCTACATAGGTCATTCATCAAGAAAATTCCCACAAGCCCGTCTGATGGCCGTAATTCTTCAGTTGAGAGTCCTTCTTTCCAGGTGACTCCAGTTTGTGTCAAGTTGACAGAAACTAAATAGCAGAGAGGGTAATGTTTGTAGGGATTCTTGGTGTCTCTGTGTCTCCAAGTATAGAAGAACATTTGCTTCATGAAGGGAAGTGTTAGATTTCTTTTATGGCCTGTTTTCAGGAAGAAAAATAGTAAGATAGAGCCAGAGAACGTCCTCCTTCCTTCTGCACTGTCTCATAGTTCCTTCATTTTAAAAAAGCAGATGCTGTTTTTCAAGTACTGTATGCTGGGCTCTGCTGGGCATTTTATATCATCTGCTTTTGTGCTGGTGGTTTTGTTCTTGGAGACAGGGCTTCTCTGTGTAGCCCTGGCTGTCCTGGAACTCTGTTCTGCAGCCCAGGATAGCCTTGATCTCACAGAGATCCACCTGCCTCTGCCTCCCAAGTGCTGGAATTAAAGGCATTCACCACCACCACCCGGCTTATGACTTGCAATTTTTCAAAATTGAAGAAAAATGTATCCTTAGCACCATTGCTAGAAATGCAAAGCTTGTCTTTATGCACGTAGTACCAGAATTGTTGAATATTTGGTGTAACAGAATTACTGCTCAGAAGCTATAAAACATAAGCACAAAGACCTATGTGACGCAGCTGCTATTTGCCATCATTGTAGCTTGTAGAAATGGAAAAGGGACCGCGGAACCGAACTCTGCAGTCTCTGATGTACACTAATGCCTAAAACAGACATGTGCTTTGTTACCCCTGTGCTTTGTATAAAAGAGTATCTAGTGTGTTGATCTTTAAAGTTAAATAGGAAGGTAAAGTCTCCGTTATGTTAGCTAGGCACATCTCACATGTTAAATAACTACCGGTGGCTAGTGACTGCCCTGTCACACAACTCAAATGTAATGAATTGAGGAGCAGTCTGGGCTGCATTGGCCCTATCCTGGAGAAACAAACAGAGCTTAGAATAACTCTTAACGGGGTAACCTTTTGTATTAGTAACATTGCACTTATCCTGCTATTTTTCAAGAGATCTATAGTAGCTAGTTTGTTCCTAGGTGTTTTTATTCTTATTTAAGTAATTTGGGGGAACAAATTTAAATTTTAAAACTTATTTTATTTCAATGTGTGTAGGTGTTTTGCATGTGTGCCAGTGCACCACGTGCAAGGTGCCAAAAGAAGCCACAGGAGGGCCTTGGGCTCCCTGGAGCTGCAGTTACAGGGAGTTGTGAGCCACCATGTGCAGCTGGGAATTGAACTCTGCTTCTCTTGAAGAGCAGCCAGTGCTCTTAAAGGCCAAGACGTCTCTTCACCCCTCAAACAGCATTTTTAAAATGAATTTTTAATCATCCTATATCCATGACGGGAAGGGCCAGTATGAGTAACTTACATAGTAAGATAAATGGAATCTTGTTGCTAGGATAAGGGGTTTCTGTAATTAGATCCCTTTACTTGATCCTCCAACATCTATGAACCGCTTATACATTTATAAGTTATTACTACCTGTTTTCAAAAGATATGCTTACCTCAGTGTTTAAAGTTCCTTTCCAACCCATAGTATCTTTGTAATCACAGTAATGTACTATTGTTCCTTATGAATGTAGTGTTTTGTAGTTTCTATAGGAAATCACAAGACATTTTGTACCTTAATGCCTTACTCTGAAAGGTGGATTTTAACTACATCTGTAATCTAGAATATAATTAGAAACTTGAGTCAGAGCGTATGCCAAGTATTATGTTAAACACTTTATATGTGTTACCTTATTAACTCCCAAAGCAACCTTGTGAGTTAGCAGTAAATGAGGATATTTTACTAATTAGGACACTAAGAACTAAGAGATAAATAACTTCTTAAAGTTGCATTGCCTGTAAGGCCATAGTAGTAGTGGGCGGGGAGAGGCATGCTAGCATTCTAAAGCTATTTAACAGATTCAGGAAATTCTAAGTATTGAAAATCCTGTGGTAACCAGTCATGTTTATGCAGGAAGAGAAGCCTACTACAGTGAATATTTTCAACAAAGGAACAAAGATGGCTCATGTTTGGGTCTATTAATTCAGAATCAGGCCTGATGGAACGTGCCTGGAATTCCAGCTGGTTAGGAGCCTGCTGAGGCAGGAGGATTGTAAGTTCAAGGCCAGCCTGAGCAACTTAGTAAAGCCCTTCCTTGAAATGTAAAAACAGAAAAGGGGGATTGTAGGTGTTGCTCCAACAGCAGAGCAGTTGTTAGCATGAAAGAGACCATAATAGGTTCAACCCCAATACCAAAGTTGAAGAAAAGTAGTGTGCTGGCTCGGAAAGCTGAGGTAGTGATGTTTGGGTAGGAAAATGGTTGCTGACTCATTGTTCCCCCGCAGCTAGACTGCGCAGTACTGTCAGAGCCTGCGAAGGTGTATCTTGATGTACCAGTCTCACAGGACACGCTTCTAGTCTGCTTATTCATATGACAATGCTATCTTCTAAGAACCAAACCAGATCTTGTCACTTGGAGTTGTTGGGGACACATTTTCTCTTTTTCATAAGGAGAAGTTTTACATTTGATTCTGGTTCCTACATTGTATGAAGAGCTTTGAAAAGCAATAAACAAACACAGTGAGACTACTGAGAACATGAGGCTCAGAATTAGGTACAAAGTCCTGCTTATCTACTTGGTGTCTGTATGATTTGGGGAAATATATTTAATCTGTAGATATAGTCTCCTTATTAGTAAAGGGGTTATCTCAGGGTTGTTTTAAGCATGAAGTGAAGTGGTTCATAATGAAGAGATACACAGTGCTTAACACAGTACTTTGTAAATAGTAGGTCAACAATGTAAAAGTTTAACCAGGTTGGTCTCTGTCTTCTGTATTGAAAAGTATTTGCAGTTTGTTCCCTGTTCCTTAGTACCATCAACATAATCTCATCTATTCCCCGTTTCTGTAAAGTATTTCATGCCAACCACCAGGAGTATTTTTAGTACAGAGAAGATAGATAAACTTTAGTGACATTTTCATTCCGTTGATTTATCAAAAAATGTTTAACTCATTCCTTTTCTTCAACTGGTCCACTGGCCATCATCATTGAATAATATTCAAATGTTTTTATCCTTGATTATAGTCAGTGATACTCTGCAGGTCTGGTCGTTTAACATTTAAAAGCTGCTATTTGGTTCAAGTCCCATGTAATTCTTGATACTAACAGTATTAGTAAGACTGCTAGTATGTTTTCCTATGTCTGACAGTGGTAAAAATGAAACATTATAGGATGTTGAAGAAGCAGATAGAGTTTGTTGTTTGAAGATTTATAGAAATGGCTTTCAAACATATGCTCTTGGGCCGTAGTGGAAGATTACTATGGGCACTGGATCTGGAGGCCTGGGTTTTGGTTACTGCTGTGTTAATGATTGTGACTAATCGACCCCTTACATGATTTTTGATCATGTGAAATGAATATAAAACCATGCTGTTCATTTTTTAAGGTTTTATGAAGATTAACTATTAACTATAAACTCAAAACCTACATTTTGTTATTAATCATTAAATTAATTAATTTTTGTCATTAATAATTTAATGATAATCATAATTTAATAGTTAATGACAGAATGAAAGGTGGGAGGGCACCGATCCTGGGAGTATTGATGTTGAAACATTGGACAGCTAAAGTGTCTTAGCCCTAGTTTGTGAAGACGACTGGGGTTGGGTAGTCTATGTGTCGGTCTGATGAAACTTCCCTTTTTAGTTTAGCACTTTTCAGAGGTCACCACTGCTTTGGCAATTTTTATCCTAAGAATAACTGAATAATTGTATGTTTTTAAAAAATGTTCTGAGAAACAGAGTATAAAATTTAGAAATATTAACTTCACGTTGCAGATTAATTTTTGAGCATGTGTGTTTGTGTGTATGTCATAACAAATACCAACTAGGGAAAGCCTTTATTGAAAATCTGCATTTGCTTAAACCATAGCAGCAAATGGGAAGCGTGTAAGAAACGTAACATTACGTTTTATGTGGTATGTGAAATAAATGTAAGTTTTAATTCTCATCCCTTTATTTCACTTCCGTCTCAGTCTGAATCTAAACTTTACAATGGCTCAGAAAAGGACAGTTCCAGTTCGAGTAAACTCACCAAGAAGGAGTCTCTCAAGGTCAGTTTCTTTGCTTGCCTTAAGATTATGATGACACTTCTCCCTTTCCTCCCTCTAGAACCCCCCGTATGCCCTTCCCTGCTTTCCTAAATTTATGGCCTCTTTTGTTAATTGTTATTGCATGCATATGTGTCTATTCCAAAATATAATCTCCGCAGTCCAGCCAGTGTCACTCGTAAATGTGTTTTCAAGGCTGTCTATTCGGCACTGGAAAGGCAGTTGGGGTATTCTTCCCTGAGGAGGGCCACCTCTTCTAATCCTGGGTTTTCTCAGTTGCCTGTAGTTGTTTGTATGGGACTGAGGTCTTGTACGCTTTTCCCTGTCCCCCTTACATGCCAATTGGAGTTGTGTAGTGTGAATTCTAATTGGTCAGATATTGGGGTAAATGCTGAAAGATAAGAGAAGTAAAGGAGCCAGCCACTAGAAAGACTTCTTACCTCTACCAGTTCCTTAGCCCAAAGGGATCTCTGCAAATCCTCAGATTGAATGGGCAAGAAATCCTGTCTCCATCCGCCTTATATTCCTTTCTCCACTTCCCTAGTGCTGGGTTAAAGGCCTGTGCCTCCCAAGTGCTGTGATCAAAGGCATGAGATTCCAAGTGCTGGAATCAAAGGTGTGTGCCATCACTGCCTGACCTCTATGGTTAACTAGTGGCTAGCTCTGCCCTCTGATTTTCAGGCAAGCTTTATTTGTTTGAGCACAAACAAGACATCACCACAGTGATCTTGTTCAGCTCACGTTTGGACAGTCGTGTTGGTGGAACTTTACAGGTATAGCATCTGATGTTACTATGAAACTCTCAGCGAACTCCCTGATCCTGTCACATTGTGCTTAGTATGTGCTTTTGGAAGTGGTCTAATACAAAATGTTTATGTGTATGCTTCTAAAGGGCGAAGAAAAAACTCTAGAGGGGTGGAAAGGCAAAATGTTCCTATTTTTATAGTGTGAGGTTAAGGAAAAACTGTAGACACTAATAGGTTATTACTCTTTCCCCCCATTCAAATAACAAAACAATAATAAAACTATTAGTTCACTTCTGTTTTCTTGGGTTACTTCATAGAAATAATTTACCTATAAAACCTATAAAACTGGAGCTGGAGAGATGGCTCAGTGGTTAAGAGCATTGCCTGCTCTTCCAAAGGTCCTGAGTTCAATTCCCGGCAACCACATGGTGGCTCACAACCATCTGTAATGAGGTCTGGTGCCCTCTTCTGGCCTTCAGGCATACACACAGACAGAATATTGTATACATAATAAATAAATAAATATTTTTTAAAAAAACCTATAAAACTAAAATGGTTTAATTGTTCTTATTTATTTCAGTCTTAGATTTTCGTAAAATAAAAGGTCACAACTTCCATTTGGGAGTAGTTGCAGCACTGTTTGTAATAAACAAAGCTAGGAGCTAAGATGATTTCTACCAGTAAGAGTGCTTTAGAAAAACAGCCTGGCTCTTTAGAACACAGCCGTGGAAGGCAGTCTGTCTTGGTTTGGATCCGGCTTCCCACCTTGATAGCAGTGTGATTCTGGGCACATTGCTGTCTCTGCTTCAGTGTTCTTGAATATAATAAGGCTAATAATACTTTTACTTGAAAAGCTAATTGTGGTGATTGAATGAAGTAATGTTATAGATACGAGTTTAGAATAATGACAGTTCACCAAATGCACTCGGTGTCATCATATTTTATTTAAGCTGGGGATCCTCTAGCACAGGTGAAAGAATATGGTAGACATAGAAACTCTCAAAACAAACCAAAAACCCAAAAGCCAGCAGTGCTACTCAAATGCCTTTAGTCCTAGTGGACGCAGAGGCAGGAGGATCCCTGAGTTCCAGAACAGCTCCACAGAGAAACCCTGTCTCCAAAACCAAACAAACAAGTCAAATGGATTTTTGTTTTTAAAAACATAGAAGCTGTGCATTTCTACAGATTGTGTGTATCTGAAAGGATAAAAGAGATTTAAAATGATACAGAGGACTGGACTAGTGGTCACAGAAACCAGGCTCCTACCTGTGCTGTCAAAGCTTCTGTCCAGTTTTTTATCTTAAATGCTGGAGTTCTAAGAAGTTTCCCCTACTGAGTGTTTTGTTTCTATGTTAAATTAGGTACAAAAGAAAAATTACCGTGAAGAGAAGAAGAGAGCCACGAAGGAGTTGCTCAGCACCATCACAGACCCTTCTGTCATTGTCATGGCCGACTGGCTGAAGGTCAGGCTTGGGTTTGAACTCTCACTGAGTGCTTATTCACTGGGATGAGAAAGCTCGAGACAGAACAAAAGCTAGGTTCTCAGCAAGAGGGAAGGTATTTCTGTGTTCTGTGTGCCAATCTTCACAAGGGCACATGCTGATAGCAATTGACCTCAAAAGACATTTTGATTAGTGTGATACTGTGTTGCATACTGTACCTCATTATAAAGATTTTTATTGTTCCACTTATCATTTGATATTATTGCAGATTGGAATTTGTATTGCTAGGACAAGAGGAGGACAAGCTGATATGAAAGCTGAGCCTCAGAAGCACTGTTAAGTTCACATTGCTGTTCACTTCCTTTTCCTCATCCACTCACTGTCTTTCTTCCCAGGCTCACCCGAGGGCTAGCTCTGGGATCTTTACTCCTAACTTTGTAAGACTTTGACCCCACAAACCCTACTGTCTGACATTTTCCACAGCCCTAAAGACTTCCCTTTTCCTGGAATTAGCAAAGCCGCTATCCAGTGGTTCTTAGAGATGTTTGAAAAAGTTCTTCCGCTACACTGAGAGTCCTAATCACGGTTGTACACAGCTCAAGTACTACAAGGGTTTTCTTCGGTTTTGTGCTGAAAATAAATTCCAGTTTACCTTATCTCTTCTAAGAGCTCTGAATCCCACTTGTTTTTTTTTTTTTTTTTCTTCCCAGAGCTCTTCTCCATATGCTCTGCAAGTCCCCAGACATCCTTAGGACGGAAGGGTCCCTCCTCACCTTCCCACCCACTCTGTTATTTTAAAACAAGGTATTGCTCTATGTAGCCCTGACTGGCCTTGGACACATGGCAGCCCTCTGGCCTCAGCATCTCAGATGCTGGGATTATATAGGTATACATTTGTAACAGGAGGCTGTTAGCTTGTTTCCCGATTGCTCATTTGTTTTCCGGCCACCCAGACCTGAATCATAACACAGAAACTATATTAATTACAACACTGTTTGGCCTATTAGCTCAGACTTCTAATTAACTAACTCTTACATCTTAAATTAACCCATTTCTATTACTCTGTGTTTCGGCACGAGGCTGTGGCTTACTGGTAAGGATCTGGCATCTGTCTTCTTTGTAGCTACATGTTGTCTTCCTGACTTTGCCTACTCTCTCTATATAGCTCTTCCAGCCTGGCTATATGCTGCTCAGCTATAGGCTGAAGAAGCTTCTTTTTTTCCCACTATTTTATTGATTTTTATTGAGCTCTCCATTTTTCTCTGCTCTCCTCCCTGCCTCTCCCCTCCCGTTCAACCTTCTCCCAAGGTCCCCATGTTCCCAGTTTTCTCAGATCTTGTCTTTTTCTACTACCCATGTAGATTAGGTATGTATGTCTCTCTTAGGGTCCTCATTGTTGTCTGGGTCCTCTGGGATTGAGATTTGTAGGCTGGTTTTCTTTGCTTTATGTTTAAAAACTGCTTATGAGTGAGTACATGTGATAACTGTCTTTCTGGATCTGGGTTACCTCACTGAAAATGTTTTCTATCTCCATCCATTTTCCTGCAAAATTCAAGATGTCGTTATTTTTTCTGCTGTGTAGTACTCCATTGTGTAAATGTACCACATTTTCCTTATCCATTCTTCAGTTGAAGGGCATTTAGGTTGTTTCCAGGTTCTGGATATGACCAACAAAGCTGCTATGAACATAGTTGAGCACATGTCCTTGTGGCACGATTGAGCATCCTTTGGATATATACCTAAAAGTGGTATTACTGCGTCTTGAGGAAGGTTATTTTCTAATTTTCTGAGAAATCGCCACATTGACATCCAAAGGGTCTGTACCAGCTTGCATTCCCACCAGCAATGCAAGAGTGTTCCCTTTATCCCACATTCTGTCCAGCATAAGTTGTCATCAGTGTTTTTGACCTTGGCCATTCTTACAGGTGTAAGATGGAAATGTTTTGATTTGCATTTCTCTAATGGCTAAGGATGTTGAACATTTCCTTAAGTGTCTTTCTTCCATTTTATATTCCTCTGTTGAGAGTTCTCTGTTTAGGTCTGTACTCCATTTTTTTTTATTGGATTATGTGTTTTTTTGGTGACCACTTTCTCAAGTTCTTTGTGTATTTTGGAGATCAGACCTCTGTCTGATGTGGGTTTAGTGAAGATCTTTTTCCATTCTGTAGGCTGTCGTTTTGTCTTGTTGACGGTGTCCTTTGCTTTTCAGTTTCAGGAGGTCTCATTTATTAATTGTTTCTCTCAGTGTCTGTGCTACTGGGGCTATATTTAGGAGGTGGTCTCCTGTGCCAATGCATTCAAGTGTACTTCTACTTTCTCTTCTATGAGGTTCAGTGTGGCTGGCTTTATGTTGAGGTCTTTGATCCATTTGGACTTGAGTTTTGTGCATGGTGATAGATATGGATCTATTTTCATTCTACATGTTGATATCCAGTTATGACAGCACCATTTGTTAAATATGCTTTGTTTTCTTCCATTTGATATTTTTTGTTTCTTTGTCAAAAATCAGGTGTTCGAAGGTGTGTCTTGGGTAGGTAGAATTTAACATATTAAAAATGGCAATCTTAACAAAAGCAATCTACAGATTCAATGCAATGCCCATCAAAATCCCAGTAAAATTCTTCGCAGACCTCTAAAGAACAGTACTCAACTTCAAATGGAAAAGCAAAAACCCCAGGATAGCCAAAACAATCCTGTACAATAAAAAAACTTCTGGAGGCATCACAACCCATGACTTCAAACTCTACTACAGAGCTCTACAGTACTGAAAACAACCTGGTATTGGCATAAGAACAGACAGGAGGACCAATGGAACTGAATTGAAGACCCGGATATTAATCCACACACCTTCTAAGACCTGATTTTTGACAATGAAGTAGCTTCTTTATTAACCAGTGGCAATAAAACATATTCATAGCATACAGAGGGGATTCCCACATCATATATCTTCATCCCTGACTCTGGCTGGCCTTCCCTTCATTTCTGACAGTTGACCCTCTTTTCTATTGTCACATCTCCAAGATCAAGGATGCTATGTAAGGGTAGCTATCTTTCCTTTGATTCTCTCAGCTTGACATCTCATTTATGTAGAGAGATGTACATGCACACACCTCTTCTTAATATTTTTCTCTTTTTATTCCTGGCTCCAGAGTCTCCCTAAGTTTTTGTATCTTGGAATCACAGTGGTTCTGCCCATTTTGCTTCTCAATGAGTCTGTATTCATTTCACAATTTGTGTACATGCAGCTAGTAAAGGTGAAGAATGCTCCTGCTTTAGTCTGAATCCTATGCTGGCATTCTGTTGAGCATTGTGAGCCAGTGAATTGCCTATTTTAATAGAGTACCGATGTAGAAAGTGATAGATAAACTTGCTAACGTTATTGACAGAAATGGAGCTTAAGATAAGGAACATTTCATAAAAGTAAGTAATGGGCTTACACTTAAAGGCTTCCTCCTAGACATTTATATAGCGCTCCTTACCTAAGGAGGGCAGCTGTAGGAGCTAGGTAGACTCTGGTTTGGGAGAGAATCTTTCTTCTTCCTACTGTTTACCAAATGTTTAGGAAATGTCTTGGTTGTGCCAAAAGTGTTCAGAAAAGGAAAGTTAGAAAAGGCAGAATAATCTTTTTTTTTTTTTTTTTTTTTTTGGTTTTTCGAGACAGGGTTTCTCTGTGGCTTTGGAGCCTGTCCTGGAACTAGCTCTGTAGACCAGGCTGGTCTCGAACTCACAGAGATCTGCCTGCCTCTGCCTCCCGAGTGCTGGGATTAAAGGCGTGCGCCACCATCGCCCGGCTCAGAATAATCATTTATTCCCACAAATTACATTTGTAACAACTGCTACCAAAAGAATAATTTCAGTACTTTGGAAGTTTATTTTATTGATGCCTGAAGTGATCTAGGAGGTTAGGTTTGTACTTCATGTATAATTTTGAAACTTTGGCCTGTCATTCTATGAAAATCTGAGCTTCTTCAAATCAGGAGCCATGTCGGCTCCATATTCATCTGCACAGTATGCATGAAGTAACCTTTTCACTACAGACCTGTTCAGTGTAATGTATGTGTAATATAACTTTAAAGTGTCCCAGTAGCCGTTATTCAGTTTGTTATTCTGTAGTCTAGAAAGAGAAGCAGATATCAATCTTATAATAAATATATTTTTCTGTAGATTCGTGGTACCCTAAAGAGCTGGACCAAGTTATGGTGTGTGTTGAAACCTGGGGTGCTTCTGATCTATAAAACACAGAAAAATGGCCAGTGGGTTGGAACAGTCCTTCTGAATGCTTGTGAGATTATTGAACGTCCATCAAAAAAGGATGGCTTCTGTTTCAAGCTTTTCCATCCTCTGGAGCAGTCTATTTGGGCAGTGAAGGTATGTGAGCACTTGTTGGGGGAAACGGTAAAGGGGACAGAGGGAAGGAAGGTGAGCCAACCAGATGCCTTCTGTCTCTGTGCTCAGTTGGGCGACAGAGAGCCTTTCGCTTATTGTTAGGACCTAAACCAATTTCCCGAGAACATTTTCCCAATGTATTGGATCTTGTTTTCTCTTTTGTTACTGAAGATTAAATTTATATTTTTTATTAATTGTGGTTCCTGCTACTTCTGTGTAACCTTGTGTAATGTTGACTGCATTTTTATTCTTCATCTGAATGGTAGCCTGGAACAGAAACTGACACATTTTTGTGGCCCTCCCTGTAGTGATGGGGATATGTGAGAAGCTGCCCTATTTGGTCTTATGAGATGTGACTTTCTTTAAAGATAGGAAACTAATGTTTTTATAACTGAAGGTATTAGTATGGTCCCTGAATGCTGGAGCAGCAGAAATAAGCAGGAAAACAGAAATGTGTTCTTTGATTAATGGTCAAAGAGCTCTACAGACCATAACAATGTAGCTTACATTAACCAAATCACCAAATCTTAAGTTTTCACAGTGAGATCAATCATTGCTTTAGTCTCTGGGATGATTATGTTCACCTTGACTAAAGGACTAACTGTATACCCAGACAGTATTGATGTCTCCAGGAAAGGATTTAATGTTTTTGTTACTGTAGTCTACATTCATTGAGGAATAAATTTAAGATTACATAATTATTTCTGTTTTGGAATTCTATGTTTTTACTAGTGAATTATAATTAAATGTCCAACTACCTAATTAGACTTCTAGTATTTCTCATCTAGTGATACCTATAGAATGAAAATTCTTGTTAGAATTAAAAATGTATTAGTATGGTAAATTTTAGATCTTTCTGTGATATGAACAACATGTGTGGACCAACCACAGAGCAAAGAACCTAATCTGTTATTTCATCCTCATACCTAGGAGGATGTAGAATTCTCCCAATACAAATAAGATTGAATCCTATAGTAATTTTCCTAGTAGGTGACAAGATTAAAATCTAGATAGTCTGATTCTAGGTCCTAGTGTTTGTGTGTTTTTTAAATTTTGTTAATAGCCACAGTTAATGAAGCAATTCTTTTTTCTTTCTTGAAGATTTTTGCGATCAGTCTTTAAAACAGATAGTAATTGATGATAAAGTGAATGTTGATTCTTCCATAGACCCAGTCAATATTCTTTTCCCTTTATCTAGTGAATTATATTTTCAGTGACTTTTTCAAACTTCTAGAAATACAGTATTCTTATGTAGTAAAATCTGTAAAATGGAAATTCTTCTTAATTGTGTCAGTATGTTATATATTAGGTATTCTTTAGCATATGAGCACTATGTACAGATACTATTTAAATGATAAATACTATTATTTGTTCAATTTTATTCAGGGAGTGTATTTGTTGGGAGAGAATACTTGAATACTAAAACTGGTATTCTTAAAACAGACGTAATTAAAGCTGATTTGGTTTTAGACTATAAGTGTGCCTGATATAACCCATATCCGATACAAATAATAAGAATAACCTGTTGTTGGCCTGCCTCGGTGCTTGTCCTGTACCTGTACCTTCTGTTTTCTTATTAAGGGTCCAAAGGGTGAAGCGGTTGGATCCATAACTCAGCCCTTACCCAGCAGTTACTTGATTATTCGAGCGACCTCAGAGTCAGATGGTAAGTACTTTTTGGTGGATTGGCTCTCATCTTTCAGGAATTATTTTACATATTATTTTGTGTTAACCTTGGATTAAATCAGATTTTTTAGGACACTTGAAGCAAGTAATCATAAACTTTTTGGACTGCAAACTACATTGCTTGCTCTGTGGACAAAGAACTCTGATAGGAAGGACACGTGTAACTGGACGGTGTCTGCAGCTCGGGCTTTCTCCTTCTCCCCTGACGTGTAGTGCTCTGGAGACTTAGTAGTATTTTTTTTTTGTAGTAATTCATTGAATGTTATCGTTTTAAGAGAATATTCAACCTATGAGCTGTCACTGCATTAACAGTGATTATGGAGCATATAACACTGGTTTGATTTTATTTTACATAAGAAAGCAAAATACAAATAACTATCCACACACAACCCCGCCCTGTAGCCAGAGCCATAACTTATTTGGCAAATGATACAGAGAGCACATACACATGCACACTTGCACACGCACACACAACATACCTTAATAGCTTTCTAAGTGATAATGAATTTATCTTTACTGTCACACTTTATAGTTTATATTAGCTTGATGTAGGAAATTTTAAAGCCTTCTAGTGCTGACTCTTGTAATACTAGAGAGTTACTGTTTATATTAAAATATAGACATTATGAAAATGTTTTTATCATTTAATTTTTTGCCAGATCTTGAAACAAGTATATATGAATTTTAGCAGTACTTAAATATATTACTATATTTCCTAATTCCACTGATACAATTCTAAATTATAAGAAAGCTATTAATATTGACAGTCATGGCATGGATAGGTATTTTCTTGACTTAAAACAAGAGCTGCATGTTTTCTTCTGTATGTGAGATCTGAACAAAGCTCCAGAGACAGTGTGAGAGGGGAAGCAAACAATCGGAAGAGAATGCAGGAACCATTCAGAGGGGTGGAGTGGATATGCTCTCCATACGTTAGAGCAGTGTGAAATGCCACAACAAAGCCCGTGCTTGACTGGTACACACTCACATGTGCATAGAGTGGATGATGAACCTGAGGACAGACCTGTTATCAGCAACAAAACATTATTTCAGTTAGCTTATAGTACAGAATCACCTTCTCTTCAGTGTATTTTATGGACCTTGTTTGATACTTTAAAATTGCATATTGCCTGGTGCTGGTGGCGCACGCCTTTAGTCCCAGTTCTTGGGAGGCAGAGGCAGGTGGATCTCTGAGTTCGAGGCCAGCCTACTCTACATAGCAAGTTCCAGGACAGCCATGGCAGCTACATAGAGAACCCATATCCTGAGAAACTGAAAAATGAATGAATGAATGAATAAAATTGCTTGTTAATGTTCTAAGGTTTGTCATATTTTATTTTAGATTGGACGTACTTGTATAATACATACTTTCTCCTATTTATTATAATTTTTAAAATGCTTGTTGCTTAAAAAGCACTTATTTTAAAAAAAAAAAAAAAGATTAGCCGGGCGATGGTGGCGCACGCCTTTAATCCCAGCACACGGGAGGCAGAGGCAGGCGGATCTCTGTGAGTTCGAGACCAGCCTGGTCTACAGAGCTAGTTCCAGGACAGGCTCCAAAGCCACAGAGAAACCCTGTCTTGGGGAAAAAAAAAAAATTGCATTAAAATCCTGGCAAACTTTTATGTTTAAATTAACTTTTCCGAAAGTGCTTGTTTCTCAAAGAGACAGTATGCTTTAGGTTAAGAGGATTAAATTGAATCAGTGCAGGCTTCATTTATTTTCTTGCTTGTAAACCCTTGTTCTTCTAGGAAGGTGCTGGATGGATGCTCTGGAGTTGGCTTTGAAATGTTCTAGTCTTCTTAAACGCACAATGATCAGGGAAGGAAAGGAGCACGACCTGAGCATTTCGTCAGATAACACACATGTGACCCTGTACGGTTTACTGCGTGCCAACAACCTCCACAGTGGCGACAACTTCCAGTAAGTGGCTGTGGCTGCTGATTTGGCGATGCTTTTGGAGACTCTCCTCTCCACTAAGTCGGTTGTCCTTTCTACTACCTCGGCAATGTGTATAGTGTTGACATTTGCCTATCTTATTATGTGGCTTACGAATCAGGGATTTATTTTCTTTAGTCACTGTGCACTATTCTTTTTTCCAGGTACAGCGAGCTTGTCTTTGTGCATAGTGTACCTTCCATTAAGAATGGTTTCTTTTTCTTGCTGTCTCCTTCTCCCATAATCCCATTTCAAGATCAGTTTGAGTACTGTATCCCATATGAAGCTTTCTTGCCTCAAAACAATGAGAAACATCTTCTCTTCCATTGTTCTTTTCTTAGCATGCTTTGTGATGGCACTGGAGTGTGCCTGCCATTTGTAAAGCATTTTTACGTTTATTGTCTTATGTGTGGGGGTGTTTTACCTGTATTTATGTCTGTGCACCACATTCCTGCAGTACCTTCCGGGGCCAGAAGAGGGTGCCATGTCTCCTGGGACAGGCGTTACAGACGATGTTAATGCTGGGAACTGAATCTGGATCCCCTGGAAGAGGAGCCAGTTCTCTCTAGTTCCTGTGAACACATTTTTTAGTAGAAACTATGTCTGATTTGTGGTTTTTGTCTCCTGAGCATTTCTTGTAGCTAATAGCAACATAATATTTCTCTGGCAAAACTGGGATGCAGTGCACAGGTAATTTTCAAGTGCTGGTATCTTTTTATTGCTTTGAATTTAAAAAAAAAACCACCGTTCCCTCTTTTAAAGCTTTACTTTGGGGGCTATAGGCTTATCCTTTAGGTGAAATGGTCATTCCCATTGTTCCTGCAGTTCTCCCCTTCACAATTAAACCGATCAGATAAATGTTAAGTATATCTCACAGCATGTTTCTGTCTTACTCGAAGAGGTTGTTTTGGGTGACTCTGGAGGTCTTTTCAGTGGAAAGTCATAATTTATCCAGCTGAGAACCTGATGGTCTTACTGTTTCTCTTCAACCAGATGTGGTGGTGTTCCTGCTTCCAGTAACAGCATTTGTAAAACAGTAGGGCGGTGGGCCTGAGAAGAAGCAGTCTGCATCCTGTTGTGAGAACATTTTAGCCCCGAGAGTAGAGAGACAAACGCTCGGTTTGTCATCTTTCATTGCAGGCTTCTGTTTAATTTCTTTGGGCCTTTTCTCACTGATTATGAAGTAACAATATTGCCTGATAGGATAATCCCAAAGACGAAGTAAGCTTAACCAAGTAAAACACTTTAAGCTGTATACAGCATGGCAAATCTACAATAAGTGCTGCGTGTTAGTCTAATTTGCGGATCCTTTGTTCTCCATGTAATTACTCCGTTAGGCTGAATGATAGTGAAATTGAAAGGCAGCACTTTAAGGACCAAGATACGTATTCTGATAAGTCCGACAAAGAAAATGACCAAGAACACGACGAATCTGACAATGAGGTGATGGGGAAGAGTGAGGAAAGTGACACAGACACATCGGAAAGGCAAGATGACTCTTACATTGAACCCGAGCCCGCTGAGCCTTTGAAGGAGACCACCTACATGGAGCAGAGCCATGAAGAGCTCGGCGAGGTGAGCACTTTCTAGTGCCAGACCCTGGTGTACCAACTCTAGAAAATTTCCACACGGAATTATAGATACTTTCTGCCTGGCTTATTGTTTTCCCCAAAGAATATCTATATGCCACGTGTTTCTTCAAAGGTGTATTGTGAAATTTATTTACATTTTTAAGCATCCAAAACATACCCGAATGCCAGTGTGGTCTGCTGAACTTTAAGCTTACATTTTCAAGTTTGTTTGGAATAGAATATTACTTGGTATCGTTACCAGGTATAAAAGTAATTTGGAAATAATATAAATTTAAAACTTGCTTGTTATTACCAGTGCATAGAAGTAAACATATGTAAAACAATAAACTACTAAGCGGTGGTACATGCCTATAATCTCAGCATTTGGGAGAAAGAAGCAGGAAGTCTGCAAGTTTCAAGACAGTCTGGGCTACTTTTCTCAGTAGAAAATAAATGTAATTGAACAAAAAAACAGTAGAATTTGATTCTTTTGTATATGCTGTTATTTTGATATTCCTTGTACTTCTCCTTTCACTTTTATAGCCTAGACTTTGATAGCTAAATGGTTGTTTGCACATTCCCATAATGCTTGCAATAGTCCTGGAGAGTCATGCTTTTATCGTCTACTGTGTCTGTCTAAGATAAAGAAAATGTCTCAGTGTGCTGTGTTGTAATTGTTAAAGGCAGGTGAGGCTTCTCAAACGGAAACTGTGTCTGAAGAAAACAAAAGCCTTATCTGGACTCTGCTCAAACAAGTTCGTCCCGGCATGGACCTGTCCAGGGTGGTTCTTCCTACGTTTATTCTGGAGCCCCGGTCTTTCCTGGATAAACTTTCAGATTACTACTATCATGCAGATTTCCTGTCTGAGTAAGTGGAGTCTTCTAGAAATAGAAGATCCCTGCATGGTTCTAGAGTGTCTCAAGAATGTAACGGAAAGCCAGGCATGGTGGCATGCACTTACAATCTCAGTAGGGAGGTGGGGAAAGGTGGATTCCTGGGGTTCAGCGAGGCCAGTGAGAGACTGGTAGGTAGGTAACACCTGAGGTCATCCTCTATGTAATAGCAATATTGTGCTCACCCTTTCATATTTCACCTGCTGCCACGTCTGCGGAGTCTTGTGGCACTGTTTTCTGTGCTACTGATGTTGGCCCAGCTATTTGGACTTAGGAATCTACACCAATATCTGTTGTCCATATCTGTTTTCAGTTGTAGTGTTTTAATTACATTAGTGAACATTGAAAACATAAGCTGAATCAAGAGATGATTGGTATATCACAGGAAAACTTTGCAAATTATGTAGTAGATAAAAGTAGTACTTCTCCTAAGATAAAAAGAGCTCTTAATACCAGCATGCTTGTGCACATATGTGATCCTAGCTCTCGAGGGCGGGGCAAGAGAACTGTGATGAGCTCGAGGCCAGTCAGGACTGGATATTGCAGGACTGATTTGTCCCGCTTTCTCCAGTAAAAAGAACTCCCAGCTAGCAAGCTTACCTCTTAGAAATAGAGTGAAGATATCCAGTAGCCCATAGGAAAAGAAATGGGAAAAATGAAACAGAAACAGTTCTTAAATGTGAACCTCATGTAAAATAAGGAAAAGCAGGTAAAGGCTGTAGCAAAATAGTCTAGTTCAAATATCACATCGAGGTAGAGCTTTTGCGCTCATTCTGCTCCCCCTGTGGGTCACATTTCATTTCTTAAGTAAATGATAAGAAATAGAGTCATCCCGACAATTCACATGCAGTAAATCTAAACTTGTCACAGAGCAAGGGAGGAGCGCTTTCTCTCAGTCAGCTTCCTGATTGGTGGCAGCTGCAAAAAGAGAATCAGTCTTGTTATTTTTTTAAAGATTTATTATGTATACAGTGTTGTGCCTTCATGTATGCTGCAGGCCAGAAGAGGGCACCAGATCTATTACAGATGGCTGTGAGCCACCATGTGGTTGCTGGGAATTGAACTCAGGACCTTTGGAAGAGCAGTCAGTGCTCTTAACCTCTGAGTCATTTCTCCAGCCCTTATTATCTTTTCTATAGAAGTAGCCTTATAAAACTAAACTACTAAGGAGTATAAGAAAAATAAATAAATCTGTGCTATATCCTATACTTCTAAGTGTGTAAACATTTTAAGCTAACATTTTGTGGTTAGCGGTTATAAAAGCCAGGCTTTCTCAGACTCAGAGACTGTCTGTCCACAGGTAGATTACTGCAAATCTCTTGGTGTCTGCACAAATTGGCACGACTCGAGACACAGTGCTTTAAATCTCAGAATGTACTTTCTGCACTGTGTGTAACCCCTGACCATAAAGAAGGAAACTTGTAACTCTTTCTCGGGGCTATGAAGTCAGATTATTTTTTTTTTTATCCCCGGCCAGTTAGAGAATCTTTCTTTGTGGTGTATCTGAACAAAAGCCATAAACCTGAGGTTAGGAATTTGTGCAGAGAGTTAATCACTGTGCTAGGTCATCAGCCAGACCTAGCAGAGAGACTGGCACAGCAATTGCGTTGCTTCCCACTTTTTACCTTAGTGCAGCAGATCCGTAGCTTGTTATCTGTCCTTGGGCTGTTTTATCTGGGAATAGTTTATCTTAAAACCCATTAGCAAGGCGTCTAAAGCTACTTTGAAGTTTTAAATCAGCTAATAGTGTACAACTATCGGGCAGCTGGGGAAATACAGCTGTTTTCTTAATGTAGGCTGAGCTGTGATCCAAGACAGCTCTGAGGGGGGGGTCTTACAACCCTGACTTGAGTAACATCTCTTTGTATTCAGTCTTCATCATCAAAACTCTGTATAAGCTAACATTATTAGTAGCGGTTAGACAGTACAGCTGAGGAGGGGTCACCTTCTTGACAGTCCACAGATTGAAAAGCCCAGTAGATCAGGATGTATTCATGAGATTACATGCCAGTGGGGAATCTCCCCACATCCACTCACACTGTGCCAGATAGCAGAGAGAAGTTGCAGTAGCAAACATGTAAAGGGACAGCAGACGCAAAAGACATTTCAGGGTCCCTAGTCTCATAACCTTGCTTAAATGAGATTCTTCCATCAGGGAATTTCTTCTGGTGGTTGACACCTTGAATATTAATTGCCATCTGCTGTTTTATGATAATGGTTTCTGGAAAGCCACCAAGGTACAAAAAAATAGAAGTTACATTGTTTTTATAAAGTGGGACTGTTTATATTTGCTCATTTATGCTTGAAGAAAACTTTGAAAGAATTGTCTATTTTTATTTTTTAATATTTTTTTTTGAAATTATGTGTGTTGTGTGTGTAAGCAGGCACATATGAGTGCACGTGAGTGTAGATACCTGTGGAGGTCAGAAGATGGCCTCTGGAGCTGTAGTTACAGGTGGTTGTGAACCGTTTGACTTGGGTACAGGGAAGCAAACTGTGGTCCTTTGCCAGGACAGCCCATGTGTTTAACCACTGAGTTCTCTCCTAAAAGAGTCTTTTTAAAAACAAGCCTTTGAAGAGTATATCGCCTCTTCCTACTTCTGGTCTGCCTTCTCTGTTTCCTGTTCCTTGCTGGCAGGCCAGCTCTCCTCCCATGTCATGATGGACCCTATTATAACTCTTAGTAACTTTTCTTGGTATTTTGTCACAGCAACAGAAAATTAACTAATAATTTTAGCTAACAGGGCTTGCCAATTATAGCCCTT
Organism: Neodon shergylaensis; assembly: GCA_025134845.1. Classification (NCBI taxonomy): domain Eukaryota; kingdom Metazoa; phylum Chordata; class Mammalia; order Rodentia; family Cricetidae; genus Neodon; species Neodon shergylaensis. The sequence continues at coordinate 20,931,773 of JABTXL010005037.1, forward strand.
CAAAGCTGAGTCATGGCTCCTCCAGATTTCTTCTATAGACTAAATGTTACACTGGTAGTTGGTTCAGGTGGAAAAACAACACACAGGAAGAGTGAAGGGCTATAATTGGCAAGCCCTGTTGGCTGAAATTTTAACACGAAAGGGTGAGGGACTGCTGGGAAAACACAGCTGATTGAAATGATCTCAACTCTTCTTTCTTCTTTCACACTTGTAACATGAAACCTCAGCTTTGTAGCTGGGACACAAACCCACACAGTCCTTGATCCGAAAGGCCACCATCAGCCCCCTGTTCTCTCTTCTGTGTACATCACCTGTTCCGATTAGATGCAACCAGGTGAACAGCCACTGCTGCTCCTTCGCTGGCAAGGAAGCCCTTTAATCAAACTGTTGACTGGGCTTCACAGCACCACACAAGGCATGAATCTCAAAAGTCCGTATTTGTTTTTATGGAAGAACTAGGGTTAAACAACTCTAGTTTTGTTTTTTTGGCTTATGGTTCTTGTGGGAATCCAGAATCTTAGGGAGGCAATGGCAGCCGGTGGCCTGAGCAGGAAGTTGAGAGATTATGTCTCCAGCCAACTCGGAAAGCAGAGAGTGTTTGCTTTTTAATCCCAGTTCTTTGCAGAGCTTCTTGTTAATCCTGGGTCTCCTAAACTCCTTGTTAATCCTGGGTCTCCTGAGCTCCTTGTTACTCCTGGGTCTCCTGAGCTCCATTTTGGACACTTTGCTTTGGAACTTCCAAAAATATTCAGCAGTGTCCCAGGTAGTATATGAAAGAATCAGAAAACTGGGATGAGGTAACCAGATTAAAAAAGAAAAAATGATCCTTTATAGACTTATTTTTAATAGTTTTTTTAAAAAATTGCATGTGTATTTGTTGGGGGCGTGGGTATATGCACATGAATGCAGATGGCCCACAGAGGCTGGAGGAGGAGGCTGCAGTGGGAGTTACTGTCAGCTGTGAGCCACTGGACAGGGGCCGGGAATGGACCTCTGGTTCCCTATTAGAAGAGGAAGCCATCCCTCCAGCAGCAAGGAAAGGTATTCTAGAAGTAAATTTACATGACTTTTATTGTTTACTTAAGCATGAATTAGGTTTCCTGCTATAAATCATAGTAAGTATGAAAGAGAATTTGTGATTGCACAAAATGGTTATATTTATCATTTTGTTGTTTAGGGCTGCTCTCGAAGAAAATCCATATTTCCGTTTGAAGAAAGTTGTAAAATGGTATTTGTCAGGGTTCTATAAAAAACCAAAGGTAAGGTAATGTTTATGTTTTTGCTTCTTTTTTCCTCCTTTTTATTTATGTTTATATATTTGTATGGGTATTTGGATGCCATGGTGCACATGTGGAGGTCAATCTATCTTTATATCTTGTGAGTTTTGGGGATCAAACAAGTCATCAGACTTGGAGACCAGAGCCATCACCTGCTGCAGTGTCTCACTGCCCGAGCACACAGAAAACCCAGCTGCACTCTGAAGGGCGTCTAAATGGTTCATGTTTGTGATCATTTATTTCCTTAGTCATTATGATAGATAAGTGTTCCGTAAGTCACACAATAAAAAGCATCTGTGTGGGAACTATAGCCTGTCGGGGTGTATTGGGGACCAGCCCAGTCAACCTCTCAGGATCAGGAAGGAGCGCTACAGCTAGCGGGGATATACTAAAGGGATCCGAGGGTGAAAGGAGTGAATCGCCTCACACAGGTCTCCTCGCTTCTCTTTTTCTTCTAGTGTTCTCTCCATCCCACAGGTTTCCAGTTTATATACCCACACAGGCACAATTGCAATTCTCTGGCAATAGGAAGGAGACCAGACGTGCATTTTCAGGGCCAAGTTGATAGATAAGGCTGACAAAGAGGATGACTATTATCTTACTTCTGTTTTGAGGGGACGTGGCTCTGAAGAGTCAGGCATACCTGGAAAGGGTAAAGAGAGGAACGGTCTGTGATTTCTAAGAGGGGGAAAAAGGAGTTTGCCTATTAACTACATCTGTGTGGTTAGTTAAGCTAGAAGTCTGTGATTGGTAAATAGAAAAAACGAGGAAGAAAACGTGGCAGTGCTGTGCAGTCTCTGCCCCCCCCCCCCTCCGCCTCCGCCTCCACCGGGACCATAGCCTTGTGGTAGCAATGGCAACCAGTGTAAGCTCCGGGAGGAAAATGGCTTGATCCACATTAGTGTCTCCACTAAATCTTAGCTGATTAAAGGGAACCTCTCAGCACTAGAGCGAAGTGAAAACTGTGGCTGTGTAAAACTCAAGGCTGCCGCTTCCAGCCCTGGGCTTAAGTGGAGGGTGCTTGCACCCACTGTCACCCAGGTGAGAAGGAATTTCTTTCTTTGGGACTGGTTGAGTGATCCAAAGCTTCCTCCTGTAACTCTAGGGGTGAAGGCACAGTTAATTTCCTAGACTAAGATCTTGTAACTGACGTGAAGAACACTAATAGCTTGTTAGGGTAGAGCAGGGGCCATTGGGTTGTGCTCTCCTAAGGCAGTTGTTAGAGAAATCAGCGTGCCCAGCCAGCCTCCTCGGTGCCTGTCCTTTGAGGCTCCGAGTGTGGTCTGTTTGTTTGCAAGGCTCCTCTCCTTGCTGGATGTCCTGCCATAGAAGAGAATTGTGGGGGTAGCTTTATGTGGATTTGACTGTGAGAACAAAGCTTTCTTTGAGTGAATACTTCCATACCAGGGTCCCACAGTGTGGGGGGAAGTCATCCAGTTACCAGTACAAGGGTGTTATGCCCAATAATTGGTTAATACACTGATGAGACCTTTTGGGGGGACGAATCCTGCTATGGAAAGGGGAGCTCTATAGCTTCACAAGAGTTACAGAAATGACAGCGACTGTTCAAAAGGCAGTTATCCCCAAAGCTCTGCAAACTGGGTGTCCTCTACTGGGATGTGTGACCCCCATAGGTAGCCTGGTGATTTTGTCAGCTGCATTCTCACTGTATAATTCTGTGGACCACAGCAACAGCCCGGATAGCCTTTCTGTGTTCTAGTTTATCCCTCTACCCCACGGAGAACAGTCAGAAAGCAGGAGTGAGAACCGTGGCGGGAAGATTATGAGACTAGAATAAAATGCTTTAACCTACAACGATGGAACAGCTAATGGAGGGCGGCTCCCACCAATGAAAACACCACCGCTAACTTAATGATAGGACAGTCTCTGTGTTCATACCCTTCTTCAGATACGGGAATCCATGCATTTGCATTGTGCTGGTCAAGCAGTGAAAATTATTACACAGTAGAATTTCATGAAAAGAACTTCAAAACAGAAATTTTGAAAATTTAGTTTTTATTTCTAAGAAAATTATGAACTGTTTGTATGAACCTGGAAAACCACTTAAGTTTAGGCATATTTCAAAAAATCTAAAATATGGAGATGTTGTCATACAAATACTTTATTATCTGGCATTTCTAATACTGGCTAAATACAAAAAAGAGATGGAATCTTTATATTCAAAAGATATTTGCACCCCATTTCATTACTGCACTAATTGCAGTAACCAAAATATAGACCAGGCTGCAGCAGATACATGGATAGAGATGGTAAACTAGTTAGTTTAAGTTGTGGGATTTTTTTAAGCATCCATTACTCTCTTGAGACAACATTTTACAGGAATGTCCTGCATCTCAAGAGTTGCTTCCTTATTTTTTATTTTATTTATTACTCTTTGAGATATTCATACATGTTTAATCTTATAATATATTTTGGTAATTTTCACCCCATTAATTCTTGAGCTCTTTTTTGTTTTTGCTTTTTAATGTTATCTTTAGTTGTTTGCTGGCAGAAATTGAAAAATTTGTATACAGACCATATCTTGAGTAAAGCTATATTTTTATTTCATGTAAATTTCATTACTCTGAAGAATTATAAGGTGGTCTTCCAGACAATGCAATTTAACTTTAAACCTGTGTTTGTAATTTTTAATTTGTAGGTTTTTTGTTGTTGTTTTTAACTAGGGGCTGAAGAAACCATATAATCCTATCCTTGGTGAGACTTTCCGTTGTTTATGGATTCATCCCAGAACAAACAGCAAAACGTTCTATATTGCTGAGCAGGTATGAGAAATGCTTGCCTGGTAAATCACTGCTATTCAGCTGCTCGTGAGGGGAAGGCTTGATAGGCATGGAACATTGCAGTACTGGCTGCTGCTGCAGACCACACTGGTGAGCATGGCTGTCACAGCCCATCAGGGTTGGCTGTCTGTGTGGCTCTCATCAGGATGCCAGCCAGTTTATATTTATCCTTACTTTTGACTGGAGTGGGCACTTGCTGTCCATGATTATCCCATGGCTGTTGTGAGGAGCATTTAGTTCCTCAGCATGTGGCCCCTTCATACAGTTTTTACAGCACAAAAACTTGGTTACTCGGAACTTTAAGCGCCTGTGTGTGCGTGCGCACGCAGGAGAGGGCTTGGGGAGGAAGAGGGAGTCCTAAAGGCCTCCCCCATGGAAGCTATGTTATAATCTCGAATTAGAAATGCTATATTATCATTCCCACACAAATGTTGTTGACTCACACTCTGCCTTGGGTGTGCATGCCGGGAGGTAGGCTTCCTTGGAGCCAGAGATCCAGGCTGTAATTACTGACATTCATCATCGCTTCCTGCTGTTACTTCTTACCCATTCCCAGACTTGAACTTTTGATGCTAGCATAGTAGTATGTTTGTTTTCTTAAATGTATGACCTTTCCTGTGTTCAATAGGTGTCCCATCACCCACCAATATCTGCCTTTTATGTTAGTAACCGAAAAGATGGATTTTGCCTTAGTGGTAGCATCCTGGCTAAGTCCAAGTTTTATGGTGAGTTTCCCCTTGTCCTGAACTGTGCTTTTCTAAAATGTAGTATTTTCTGGTGAGTTTTTATCTGTAAATAAATTAATTCTGTCATTTTGGCAAGGAATTCATGTCATTTAAGCATGTCTTTAATCCTGTCTCCTGTTTAACCTTGCACATTTAGAAGTAAGGCATGTTTTATTTAACTTCTAACAAGCGTGTAAAAGCATTACTTGTAGGAACACACAGTGAGTGCCTATGTGTCTCTCTCGTGTACAGTGGGTTTATGCTGTTTTTACCTTCATCAGTTTGTTTACATTTGTCTCCCTATACCTGAGGGAATTGATCTTTCTCTTTTAGTCTTTGAGTATAGAAAGAATCCAGTTTGGTCCTAATAATGATATCTGACCTTCGGCCAAATAACATACTATTAAAAACTCAGAGAATTAAATTCAACTAAGGAATTTTAAACCTGGGAGAAATCAAACGTAAGGGTAAAATAGAAAAGATAAAATATGTAAACAGAAGTCTGAATTTTAATTACACGAGAGGGGAGAGAGTCAGAAACTAGTCTGCGACAGGAGATCTAAAGTATAGCACTTTCCGTCAGGACTATGGTACGTGACTTTTGTTTTTAAAGATGTTCCCTCTACTTAATTTTCTTTTGATTTGGATTGGATTTCTTCTTTTTTTTTTTTTCAAACGTTCCATGTGTTCTATATTGATATTACTTCTTCCCCTCTCGCTTCAGTCCCTACCCCAACCCCAGCTACAGTGTAATTGGCTTTAGTGGGCATTTGTTTCATAGACATTTTCTACTGAGCCCCAGGTGCGTGGCTTATGTTCAGGCATTGCTTCTGCACTTTGATTTCTATTTTCTTATGTGCTAACAGAACTTATGTGCATCAGGGCTAGCTCTTTATAATATGAAATAATCCAGAGTTCACAAGGGTACTTTAAAGTTTAAAGAATTTCTCATTTATTTTTCTTTGAGTAAAGACATCTGAAGAGGTGGTGTGTAACTTATGAAGTAGTCTATTAGGCATGTATCACATGGAATCTCTCATGTCAGAATCTAGAAAAGTTGATGTAGAGATAGGGGTAAGTCATGGTTGTGCATAAATATTTGCAGACTTTTGAAAATACTCTTAAGATTGGGAATATGAATCAAGAAATGTTTTAGTTATGAGGGGATGAGTATGTCTTTTCACACATGCATTAAGATGGAGCTATTTTAAATATTTCTCCTGGAGGAATGTAGATGTCCCAAATAATATGCTTTGTTTAATTGGTTGGATTAGCTTTGTGAAATGTAACAATCTTTTTTTAGGAAACTCACTGTCCGCGATATTAGAGGGAGAAGCACGGTTAACTTTCTTGAACAGAGGTGAAGATTATGTAATGACAATGCCGTATGCTCATTGTAAAGGTAAATGTTTTCCATACCTATATCAGGTGTTTCTTGGCTTTTTGTTTTGTTTTTGTTGTAAGTAAATGTATGTGAAAGGCATTTGTTTTGTTTGGGATGGACATATTTGTCTGAAAACCTTGCTCCACAGTTACTTGAGAGTATCGCTATTTGCGGACTATTTCTGTGGTGAATTCATTCACACATAATAGTCGTACCTATTTTTGTGATGGATCCATTGTAAGAAATTTAGTTGCGATAATGGGATTTCCTTGCATTTATCTCCTTGTAAGTTTTGTAATTAAATTAATCTGCCTTTTTTAGAACCCTTGGAGGCCACTTCATGCACTCTTGCGTTAACACCCTGTATAAAGTTTAATCTGCTCTTCTTTTTAATGATTTATGTTTGTTTCTATTCATTGGTGTTTTGTGTGCATGTCTGCTTGTGTGAGAGTGGTCTGTGTGAGGGTGTTAGAAGCCCTGGAACTGGGGTTACAGGCAGTTGTGAGCGGCCATGTGGGTGCTGGGAATTGAACCTGGGTCCTCTGGAAGAGCTGTCATTACTGTTAACCGCAGAGCCATCTCTCCAGCTCCGTCTGCTGTTTACCAATGCATCAAGTTCCTTAAATGTTTTTCTTCACTCTGGTTTGACAGTTTCTTTTCCTTAATTTGGATTTCGGTTTCTTTGAGTTATAACCTTGCAGTTTAGCTCAGGCTGCCATTGAACTCAGGATCCTCCTGCCTCAGTCTCCCTAGTGTTGAGGTCACTGTTGAGTGATGCAACACCTAGCTTTTATTTGGGAAAAACCTAGATAATGAGTTTTGTATATAGTTCTTAAAATAGGAATGAAGTGCAAGGCATACCATTTTAAATGAATAGGAATCAATGTTTTTAATTTTTTATTGGTTCTTTGTGGATTTCACATTATGAATCACAGTCCCTCATCTCCCTGTCCCCTTGCTTCCTTCCATCCTCTCTGTCCTTGCAACCTCCCCCCCAAAACAAAATTTAAAAGTAAAAACCAAAAATAAACAAAGAATAAAAAACAAAACAACAGCAAAAACAAATGAAAAAATCTTGGCACGTGACTCCAGTGAGTCTCGCAGTCTATACATCTTTAAGTGTTATTTGCAACGAGTCATTGGTCTGGTTTGAGGCCTTGATACAGGACCCTCACTGGACTCGTGTTGGATATCCTTTTGTTGTCTTGTGTCATGGAGATTCTATAGTGTTGGACCTTCAGGTTCGGCCCTTTCATATGCTCAAACAGTTCATAGATTAGGTGGGTGTTGGGTGGGCTACCCTGTAACCCTGACTCTGAGTCTGGGTAGTAGCTGAGTTGGTTAGCCTGCCGGCTCTCCCTCATCATCGCCAACTCCGCTCCAGCTAGCAAACCCATAGAGTAGGCAGCAAGAGCGGGGCCAGGTCTCCTGCTCCCACACGCTCAGGTCCAGCTCCCGCACACACACACCACCAGAACCAGCTTTACTGTTTTGCCCAGTCCAGCTGCAGGGGTCATTCTCTAGATTACTGCCCTTGGGAGGGGCAGGACCAGCTCTTCCGTTCTCATGCCCCTGAGGTCGGCTCTACCACCTGTCGCACCTTGCCATCCCATGGCATATGAGGGGAGGGGAGGGGCAGCCCCCTTATGCCTATGCCAACAAGGGTCAGCTCTAGTGTGTTACCCGGGCCAAATGCCATGCCTACTCTCCTGTGCACTGCTGATGGTGAGGGGCAGGGCCAGCTCTCACCTGTCTCAGGTGTCAAGGGGAAGGTATGCATTTTTCCTCACCCATGGCACCACATGGCCTGGGGGTGGGGGTTAGTCCTGCTCTCATGCCCTCCAGGCCTCTCACTTGTACCCCGTCAACAGGTCAGCTCTATTGCGTTGTCCAGGCGAGGTGCAGAACCCAATCTCCCATGTGCAGCTGCCGGTAGGGACAGTGCCAGTTCTCCCACTGTGATGACCTCAGGGCCAGCTCTCCCACTGGCCACAGGCAGCGTGTGGCAGAGGAGGAGTGGAGCCAGATCTCCTAGGCACATTCCCAGCACGGGGTCACATGAGCTTCTGTCAGCTAGATTCAGGGCCACCCTGCAGCTGGGGAGCGCCAGGATCAACTCTCCCACTCTTGCGCCCCATGGACCAGTTTTTCCCACCTGCAGGAGGTGGTGAGCGGCATGTGGTGTCTCTCCCTCACCCACACCACTGTGTGACAGGCTGTGGGATTAAGTTCCTACTCTCTCGTCCTGAGGCCGGCTCCCTAGGAAGTACAGGGCCCACTCTACAGAATGAGATTAAAGCACAGGGAATTTTTTTAAAGCAAGGTTTTCTGTATTGCTAAGTTTCACGAATTATTTTATAAAATAGGAGTTCTATGGCTTGCTTAACTCTCCTGGAGTTGGTTCTTGTATGTGTAGTGCTCACACTCTATAAAGCGACAAGAAATCCCGAATTAGCACATCCTGAGCCACGGTTTCTAGGGAAGGTAATGAGGTGACGTTATTCCGAGTCTCTTACACAGTGCGCCCATCAGCTAATGAGCACATAACATAATAACATAAATGTTTTCAGACATTTAATCTTCATTATATTTACTGACTTACTGCCACTGAACTGTCAGCCAACACTGTGGCTCTACTGAATGAAGCCTTAGCATGTATTCTCTGAAAGGCTGGTCATAGCCTTCACCTCAGAATACTGTCCCACAGCACCTCGGCATTCACCAGTCAGTTTTCACAGCAAAAGCATGTCAGTCCTGGCTGGCCTGGTCCTGCCTCAGCAGCAGTTCACGCACAGGCCTGTCCACGAGATGCCACAAAGCACAGTGGACATCGGCCTGAGGGCTGCCTGTGTGGTTGACTGTGGATGTGTGGAGGTCGGAGTGTAACTGTAGGAGTAGGAGCTTTTCTTCTACCAGCTCGGATCCCAAGGTACGGCAGGAAGTGCTCTCTCACGCCGACTCATCTCATTGGCTCCCCACTGTACATTAAATAGAAAGTCTGTAGAATTGCCAACTAAGCATGACGTGGATGTGCTTTCTTATGTTCTAAAACAAATTTTATGTCCATACTACGCATTTTTTGTTGAGTGCGGCAGGACGTTTCTCCTAGTATATCAACTGCAGAGCCCTGCTTATTTTGTGTCATTGACTCTGTCTTTGAGCTTCTGTCAATTGTCTTTTTTCTTTAGGAATTCTTTATGGCACAATGACATTGGAGCTTGGTGGGACTGTCAATATTACCTGCCAAAAGACTGGATACAGTGCAATACTTGAATTTAAGCTAAAGGTTAGTAAATGATGCTGTTACCTAATTAAGGGGAAGCTGTGTCATAAATACTGTACAAAAAAACACAAATGAGTTGTAGAATAAGAAATAAATATAAAAATATGATTTATGCGAGATCAAAGAGAAATTCGTCCAAGGGCATTCTCTGTAAGCATCTTGGTTTAGCCTGAGACAGCCTTGGAAGATACAGATTAGCATGAAAGCCACCATTCCTTTTGTTTTTAATTCTGATGATATAACTTGCTGCTATAGAGGAAATGAGACTTAAATGATTGAAATATCTCTGCGAATTAAAACACTGCTTTATAAAACCCCAAAAAGTAGATATGAATTGAGACTGTGGTTGCTTACAGTAAGACACTTTCATATTAGCTACTATTTCTGTATAAAAAGTTATTTTAGGTCACATGCTTAAAAATAATCATGTGCTACTCTTTATCAGACTTTCATGCCAAAAATTTGGATAGATAATATTGGAGATGGCTTTTCTCTTTAAAAAATGTTGGGTATCAGGAAATCTTGAAAACATGAGTGATTTAGTTGAGACCAGAATCCAAGACTTGCCCACTTGTGAGTCTGATACCTGAAAGGCCACAGCTGTTACTCTGCGCACCTGTTCATGTGGCCTCTCCCTGGCAGCTTTAAGGCAGTTGGAGGTCTTCCTTAGCAGCACAGAGAACTCTGCTTCCTTCCATCGCTAGTCTTAGAAGCCAAATTTACAGCATCTCTCTTCTGTCGAGAGTTACACACCCACCCAGGCTCAGGGGAAGAGGGACACAGTGACGCACTTCTCAGTAGGAGGTTGGCAAGGTCTCACTGAAGAAGAGCATGGGGGCTGGAGAGGAAATGAGTAGGTACTGTTGAAGCCATCTTTGGAAAATTCGGTCTGCTTCAACAAACAGAACGTCTGAAACATTTTCATAATGTCAGTTATAATTTAGTACACTGTGTTCAGATAAAAAATAGGAACTATTAAAAATAGGTGTTAATTGCCTCCATGTTGATATTCTAGTAACCAGAATCTCTTTTCTAATGAAAAGAAACTCTTATGTATTATTTGATGCTGTGCCCTTTGCTTTGCCAATTTTATAAATGTGGAGATACTAGTTTGAAAATCATGATTAAAGTGGTCTTAAACAGTTACTCATATCATTAAGTATTGAAACATCAAAATTGTGTCTCTGAGGAAAGGCATTAGTAAGACAGTATAGTGACCTGCTGATGAAAGTTTCTGTAGTGCCTGGTCCCTCAGCTGTTCAGTCCCAAAGAAACACATAGAGGCTTAATATTAATTATAAACTGTTTGGTCTATTGCTCAGGCTTATTATTAACTAGCTCTTTTAAATTAACTCATAATTCTTAAACTATGTTTAGCCACATAGCTTGGTACCTTTTTTCAGTAAGACATTCTCATTTTGCTTCTTCTGCCTTCTTGCTTGCAACTGCATCTTGCCTTTCCTCTTCCCAGAATTCTCCTAGTCTGGTTGCCCCACCTATACTTCCTACCTGGCTACTGGCCAATCAGCATTTTATTAAACCAATGCAAGTGACAAATCTTTACAGTGTACAAGAACATTGTCCCACAACAGTGACTCAAAGTGTCCTGCTTCTGATTTTATTTTTTGGAAGAATTGTTTTCAAATTTTTTAATTTCCTCAGTTTTCTGAGTTCTTTTTCTTGGTGTGTTGCACATTGATGGGCTCAGTCCTGGTGCACTCCTGCTGCACGGTCTACAGGTCTTTATACCCATAGATTTCACAATCTATTTTTAACTATATTTCATAGTCATAATTCATATTTGTTTTTATTAAAAGTCTCTAACTTAAATTTGAGTCAGGATTTCACTGTTTTTACTTTCAAGAATATACTAACTATATAATTCTCTTTTTGATGTGTAGTTATCTACAGTATATGTAAATGTTCAATATTTTCTTTTTTTTTTTAAAGCCATTTCTAGGAAGTAGTGATTATGTTAATCAAATATCAGGGAAACTTAAATTGGGAAAAGAAGTCCTAGCTACTTTGGAAGGCCATTGGGTAAGTATTTTTATATGTTATAATTACAAAATTAATTATATCTGATGGAGAAAATAGACAATCATATTGCAAAAGTATCCACTAAATAAACTTCATCTTAAAGGCACGTATTTTGGTATTACTCTGTTCCCAGCGACATTTTATTTTATTTACTGTTTTATGTTTCAGACTTTAAATGAGTAGAAGCAGTATCATATGGCACTTACTATATACTTTATTAAGTATGTCGCTTGTATTTATCATTTAATAAGTAGTTGGATTTCAAAAACTTGGCACATAGATGCCCATTTTTATTGTATTTATTAATCTCTGTGTACGTTTGTATGTGCATGCGCGTGCGTGTGTGCCATGACACATAATGTGGAAGACAGGACAGCTTACTGGAGCCAGGGCTCCTGTTCTACCATGAGGGTCCCAGGAATCAAGATCTATCACAGTTGGTAGCAAGCACCTTCAGTAGCTGAGCCTTCCTGCTGACACATACAGAATATGTGCCCATTTGAAAGGGAAGGAAACTAACACAGAGAGCATCTGAATCTGAAGTGTTTGCAGTGAGCTGAGAAAACTGAGCCCCTGGACCCTGGCTGCGCAGCACTTGATTGGTCCCAGTTAGTCGTGTTTCTTTGGAGGAAGACAGGAAGCTGCAGTAGTATATAAAAGCACTGGCTTTGGCTTACTTCTCTGCCAATCTAGTTTCTCATTTATATAATTCCTTACAAGGAGCTTATGTGACTGAAATGGATTATGGTGTATTTCTTAGATGCATTTTCACTATAAACATTAAATATATGCTATTCTTCATATAATAAGCAAAAAACAGGGTGAATCTTCAATATAGTGCTTGAAGTTCTAGCAATAGCAATAAGACAACATAAGGGGATCAAGGGGTTTCGTATTGGAAAGGAAGAAGTTAAGCTTTTGTTATTTGCAGATGATATGATAATATACATAAGCGACCCCAAAAACTCTACCAAAGAACTCCTACAGCTGATAAACACCTTTAGTAATGTGGCAGGATACAAGATCAACTCCAAAAAATCAGTTGCCTTCCTATACACTAAGGATAAAGAAACCAAGAGGGAAATCAGAGAAGCATCACCTTTCACGATAGCCACAAAGAGCATAAAATATCTTGGGGTAAACCTGACCAAGGAAATGAAAGATCTATTTGACAAGAACTTTGAGTCTTTGAAGAAAGAAATAGAAGAGGACACCAGAAAATGGAAGGATCTCCCTTGCTCTTGGATTGGGAGGATCAACATAGTAAAAATGGCAATTCTACCAAAAGCAATCTATAGATTCAATGCAATCCCCATCAAAATCCCATCAAAATTCTTCACAGATCTGGAGAAGACAATAATCAACTTTATATGGAAAAACAAAAAACCTAGGATAGCCAAAACAATCTTATACAATAAAGGAACGTCTGGAGGCATTACCATCCCTGACTTCAAACTCTGTTACAGAGCTACAGTATTGAAAACAGCTTGGTATTGGCATAAAAACAGAGAAGTCGACCAATGGAATCGAATAGAAGACCCTGACTTTAACCCACAAACCTATGAGCACCTGATTTTCGATAAAGGAGCTAAAAGTATACAATGGAAGAAAGAGAGCATCTTCAACAAATTGTGCTGGCAAAACTGGATGTCAATCTGTAGAAGAATGAAAATAGATCCATATCTATCACCATGCACAAAACTCAAGTCCAAGTGGATTAAAGACCTCAATATCAGTCCGAACACACTGAACCTGATAGAAGAGAAAGTGGGAAGTACTCTACAACACGTGGGCACAGGAGACCACTTCCTACGTATAACCCCAGCAGCACAGACATTTAAGGGCCTCATTGAATAAATGGGACCTCCTGAGACTGAGAAGCTTCTGTAAAGCAAAGGACACTGTCGCTGAGACAGAAAGGCAACCCACTGACTGGGAGAAAATCTTCACCAACCCTGCAACTGACAAAGGTCTGATCTCCAAAATATATAAAGAACTCAAGAAACTAGACCGTAAAAGGCTAATCAACCCAATTATAAAATGGGGCACTGAGCTGAACAGAGATCTCTCAACAGAAGAAGTTCAAATGGCCAAAAGACACCTAAGGTCATGCTCAACTTCCTTGGCGATCAGGGAAATGCAAATCAAGACAACTTTAAGATATCATCTTACACCTGTCAGAATGGCTAAAATCAAAAACACCAATGATAGCCTTTGCTGGAGAGGTTGTGGAGAAAGGGGTACACTCATCCATTGCTGGTGGGAATGCAAACTTGTGCAACCACTCTGGAAAGCAGTGTGGAGGTTTCTCAGGAAATTCGGGATTAACCTACCCCTGGACCCAGCAATACCACTCTTGGGAATATACCCAAGAGAGACCTTATCATACAACAAAAGTATATGCTCTACTATGTTCATAGCAGCATTGTTTGTAATAGCCAGAACCTGGAACCAACCTAGATGCCCTTCAATTGAAGAATGGATGAAGAAAGTATGGAATATATACATATTAGAGTACTACTCAGCAGTAAAAAACAAGGACTTCTTGAAGTTTGCAGGCAAATGGATGGAAATAGAAAACACTATCCTGAGTGAGGTAAGCCAGACCCAAAAAGAGGAACATGGGATGTACTCACTCATATTTGGTTTCTAGCCATAAATAAAGGACATTGAGCCTTTATTTATAGGTTCTTAGAGAAGCTAAATAAGGAGAACCCAAAGAAAAACATATAGGCATCCTCCTGAATATTAACCTTCATCAGGCGATGAAAAGAGACAGAGACAGAGGACCCACATTGGAGCACCGGACTGAAATCTCAAGGTCCAAAGCAGAAGGAGAGAGAGCACGAGCAAGGAACTCAGGACCGCGAGGGGTGCACCCACACACTGAGACAATGGGGGATGTTCTATCGGGAACTCACCAAGGCCAGCTGGCCTGGGTCTGAAAAAACCTGGGATAAAACTGGTCTCGCTGAACATAGCGGACAATGAGGACTACTGACTGAGACCTCAAGAACAATGGCAATGGGTTTTTGATCCTACTGCACCTATTGGCTTTGTGGGAGCCTAGGCAGTTTGGATGATCACCTTACTAGACCTGGATGGAGGTGGGTGGTCCTTGGACTTCCCACAGGGCAGGGAACCCTGACTGCTCTTTGGGCTGACGAGTGAGGGGGACTTGATTGGGGGAGGGGGAGGGAAAGGGGAGGCGGAGGTAGAGAAGAGACAGAAATCTTTAATAAAAAAAAAAAAACAAAAAAAAAAAACAGGGTGAAAATGAAGCTATATGCGGAGACTCGGCTGATGGCTACATAGGTTCTGCAAAATGTTTATTTTTAAATTTATGTGTGTGTGTGTGTGTGTGTGTATTTGTGTTCTCTCCTTTCATTGTGTGGGTCTCAGGAAGAGGTAGTCAGGCTTGGTGGCAATTGCCTTTACCCATAGAGTCATCTCCCTGGTTCCCTGAAAAATGTTATAATTGAATTCCTATCTGAGTATTATTTGGAACACTGATTAGCCATCATTGTCATTTTTTTTTATTTTTAAGACGGGGTCTCATGTTGCAGCCCGACTGGCCTCAGACTCACAGAGATCTGCCTGCCTCTGCCTCTTGGGTGCTGGTATTAAAAGGCGTGCATCACCACACCTGGAAAAATAGGTGTTCTACAAATATAAAATGTCTAAGACTGGGGTCAATTTTTAATGCTAAGGGTTTCATAAATTTTTCAGCAATTTGATTTCCTACATTGTCCACAGTATCACACTATGATCTTCTGCAGCAGTTCAGACTTGAAGCTTTAGGCTTTGGCTGTAATGTTGAAATTTGTTAAATGAAACAAAAATTTCGTGAACATTCTATGTAATCAGCCTGTTTTTCTAATTGATTGGAATTACTTATTGAAACTATTTTTATACAAATGGAAAGAATTTGGGACTTTGAGAAATGTACTAGTTACATTTGTTTTAAAATACTTTGTAGTCCTCTTCTAGATAAAGATAATTATATTGATGTTTAATTCCTTTAAATATAGGATAGTGAAGTTTTCATTAATGACAAAAAGACGGATAACTCAGAGATTTTCTGGAATCCAACACCTGACATTAAACAGTGGAGATTAATAAGGCACACTGTGAAATTTGAAGAACAGGATGATTTTGAATCAGAGAAGTAAGTAAACAATTTTTAGCTAACTTCATGAACATTAAGGAGTATTTCAAATTGTATAATAGTGTAGCCACACTATTCTCTATATGCTGTTGAGTTTGACATTTGTGGGACAGAGAGCATTCTGTGTTGGTGTATGTGACATAAATAGTTCACAGATCATCTTGTTTCTCTGCAGCTCAGAACTGAAATAGCCTGGTTTCTCTCTCCTACTCCAGTGCTCTAAATATCTGTTTGCATAAAATTATAGAACCAGTTCGTGGTTCAGTTTCTACCTGGCCCTGCTTCCTGATCTGGTATCTGCCTGTGGATCGGTGTCGTGGGATGTAAAACAGCTGCCTTTGTTCTATCCTCTGAAACAAGACTAATGCCACTCAGTGCCCTGGTTTCCAAAGGACGTAAACCAGTTGGGCAGTGCCATCGATAATGCCATCACTTCTGTTATTCAGTCACGAAATCCTTTCTAGAACTCTTAGCCCTTTTGGATAAAATTTCTGTTTGTATTTCTGTGTTAAGAATTCTGCATTAATATTGCTTTACTACACACTTGATACCTGTGAGTCCTTACTCTGTGGTCCTGCTTCCATGAACCAAGTCTACGTGTACTTTATTTTCTACATAGGTACAGAATGTCAGCATTGGAAAATATGTATGCATTAATCTTCAAAGTCCTAGTTCAGGTGTAACCACATGATGTTCCCTGTCCAAAGGGACATGAAGCCATTTCTAATGTATATAATTCAACATTTTTTTTTTAATGTGGAGTTTTATGCAGAGCAAAGTGGCTTTTATTGCTGTATAGCTGAGAGTGACCTTGAACTGTTATTACTGATTCTTGTGCCTCTGCTTCCCAGTCCTGGGCCTATGGGCATCCTCTGCTGAGTCCATCTCAACGTATTTTAAGGATGAGATAATAAAACTTAGAAAAGGAAACTTTTATCAGCTAAGTGGAAGACATAGAAAAGTAACTTGTGTATAACAAATTTCAAGGCCTGTTTCAGTTCTGACATGTTGCCCTCTCAGATAGATGAGATACAGATGTTCTTATCTGTATCTCTTATTTGGCTGATGAAAAAAATCTAAATTTTAATAGGGGAATCATTTTTCTCATGCTGTTTTTTGTTACATCAGTGGATCCCAACAGTATTTGTGTATTTCAGTCTAGGACACATTTAGAGTCTGTTCTTTGGCCTATTCCTAGAGACTGAATTTCAAAGTTCTCTGGTAATTCATGCATCCAGGATCTCTGGTGGATCATCCTGAGGTCTATGACTCCTAAACAGAATGGGTCAGAATCATTTAAAGAACTATTTAAACATGTAGGTTACTTTGAGAAATTCTTCACTGTAGTCCTCTCAACCTCTGTCATCAGTTTCCATGGTGTTTTAGTGTTGTCGGAGGCTGTTTGTTCATTCCTGGCTGCTCAGACCCAAAATAATCACACAGAAACTATATTATTTGCAGTACTATTTGACCAATAGCTAAAACTTTGTATTTCTAGCTAGCTCTTATATCCTAACCCATCTCCATTAATCTGTGCATCACCACAAGGTCATGGCCTACTGGCAATGTTTTGGTCTGATGGAGGCGTCTGTCTCCTGTGGTGGCTACATGGCTTCTCTCTGACTCTGCCTACTCTCTCTCTACATCTCTGTTCGGATTTCATTCCCACAGAGGTGCTCATTCTTTGTGGAAACAAAAGTAGAAGTTCTTTTCCAAAGCAGCAAATTCTTAGACCCAAATTTTGAAGTCAAGATACCTTTAAAATATATATATTTTGGTTTAGCTGAGCAGCCCATACAATGAAATAGCTCTCTGAGCCGGGTGGTGGTGGTGCACGCCTTTAATCCCAGCACTCGGGAGGCAGAGGCAGGCGGATCTCTGTGAGTTCGAGACCAGGCTGGTCTACAGAGCTAGTTCCAGGACAGGCTCCAAAGCCACAGAGAAACCCTGTCTCAAAAAAAAAAAAAAAATAGCTCTCTGTACTTAGCTCATTTACAGCCAAAAACTTCAGAGAAAACACAATAATATACATAATACACAATCTCTGTATATTCCATCTTCATGTGGCTTTTTTTACTCTATTTCTATTTTTACAAGTTTAATGTTTATTTTATTGTCTTTACTCCTTTAATCTATGGCTATCTGTACTCATATTATAACTGTCTATATTCTTTTCTCTCTCTCTCTCTCTTGCCTATGTACATTTATCCAACACCATGACCCATTTATAGGTCGTTTTTATATGAATCTGTCTTTATTGCATATTGATAATAGTTTTTTGACCAGAAGCGTTGTTTAAATGGTAAGTATCTTGGTCACAGCAGCCCTGGATGCTGGCTTCGCCTCTCTCAGGTTTTAATATGGCGGAGGTAGTTCACCACCAGCTCTGGGACTGCCAGGTGGGAGCTGTCCTCACCTCCTCAACTCTGGGTAGCACCATGCAGCGCATAAACCCTTTTTATCTGAGTAAAAGCTAAATCTGCCATGTGGCCTGAAAATATCTCTGTGTATGGCAGTGGGAATCCACCATGTTCTCCTGCCTGAGCACTCCTAGCAGACCTGATCCCGCCACCTGCCCAGGTGGGGAGCAATGAGTCATGGCATGGTCTCAGCTACTTTCCTCCCAACTCCTGAGAGGGCACAAAAGCATCCGAACTGAAGTGGGTAGCGGGCATCAGCCCCAAATGTTTCAGACCACGTTAGTGTGCCATTCTCTTGGTAGAGACTGCTCGTTTGTTTCCTAGCCACCCAGAACTGAAATAACCACACAGAATCTGTATTATTTAAAACACTGCTCTGCTTATTAGCTTATGCATATTTTTAGCTGGCTCTTTTATCTCAAATGAACCCATTTCTATTATTTTATATCTTACCAAGAGGCTCATGGTTTACCAGTAAAGTTCTTGGGCGTCTGTCTCCTTCAGCGGCTACATGGAGTCTCACTGACTCCGCCTACTTTCTCACAGCATTCTGTTAGTTTTCCCACCTAGCTCTATTCTGCCCTATCACAAGCCAAAACAGCTTCTTAATTCATTAACCAAAAAACCAATACATATACAGAAGGACTTCCCACACCATTTTAGAACACATGTCATTGATTTCTCTTGCCAAAAAGAAATTAACCTTCATTTAGTGGTTGCTGCCTATGCAAGGCATTTGGTTTTGTTTCTTGACTCATTTCTAAGCATTTAAGTGTTGTCAAAATCAGAAATCCACATGAGCAATGTTTGCTCTCAACAAAAATCTGTATAATTTGATTTTTCTAGTTGATTTTTAAAAATATTATTTTTATATTTATTTATTATTTATTATTTAGACTCTGGCAGCGAGTAACAAGAGCTATAAATGCCAAAGACCAAACAGAAGCTACTCAAGAAAAATATGTTTTGGAAGAAGCTCAAAGACAAGCTGCCAGAGATCGGAAAACAAAAAATGAAGAGTGGGCTTGTAAGTTATTTGAACTTGATCCACTGACAGGAGAATGGCATTATAAGTTTTCAGAGTAAGTAATTTAAACATTTATTTTAAAAAATATAAGCATAATTTTTGGCTTTATATTTCTAGTATATTTATTATCAACATGAATTAGGGTGAACAGACGTTTTAAGAATTTATGTGTACGTGTGCCAGCTTCTGTGCATCTGAGTGCCATGTGCATGCAGGAGCTCATGAAAGTCAGAGCTCCTGGTCCTGGCATAGTGGATGGTTGTGAGCCACCGTGTGGGTGCTGGGAACCGAACTCTGGTTCTCTGCAAGTGCAGTAGGTGCTCTTAACCACTAAGCCACCCCTTCAGCCCATAGTGTGAAATTTTACTTTTATTTATTCATTTATTTATTTGGGATAGGGTCTTACTATGTTGCTCTGGCTGTCCTAGAACTTGCTATATAGACCAGGCTGGATTCAAACTTAGAGTTCCTCCTGCCTCTGCCCAGTACTGAAATTAAAGGCATGCACCATTATATCTGGCTTCACAGTGTTATATTTTAAACTTGTTGTTCTGTTATTTACTTTACATTCTAGATAATAATTCATTTTCCAAATAAGCTAAGAAGATTAGATATAGACAAATCTTACAATTAAACCAATCTTTGTAATTACTTAATGAAAATCTAATGAAAATAAATTGAGTTTCTGTGGCTATTTAAATTTCTTTTTTCTATTTAGTACCCGACCATGGGACCCACTTAATGATATGATACAATTTGAAAAAGATGGTGTAATCCAGACCAAAGTGAAACATCGCACTCCAATGGTATGTAACAAAAAAGTAGCTAGATCTAATAGGCTTATAAATTTGCTAAATCACTAGTATCCATTATAATTACATTTAAAATTTAAAATTTTAGGTAAGTAAAGAGACATAACAGATAACTCCAAGTTCTTGACACACCCCAAATACGCACGCACGCGCGCGCGCGCGCGCGCGCACACACACACACACACACACATAAATAGAATCTACCAAAAGTCTCCAAATATTGAACCATTTGCAGCAACTAAGGGAATGAAGGACTAAGAAAGGACTTCAAAGCAGTAGGAAGACATTACAGCATTATAGGAGTCCTTCCTCACCTCTTCCTGGGCATACTTACAGGCTTATGAGACCTATGTTCCAGTGTAAGTCTCTGATGCCAGAAGGAAGAAAGCAGACCACATGTGTATACAGGCATGCGGGCACGCACACACACACATACCCCACCTCTTGGGGTACCTACTACCTAGAGGACACATGAGAGTATCAATAACACGAAATTATACAAAGGAATTAAACATAAATGTGAGAGCTGAAAAGTAGAGTAATAGGAAAATTTGCTAGAGAATCTAACAACAGATTTAAGTAGGTACAAGACAAAGTCAGTTACATGAGAGATAAAGCTATTCAAATTACCCTTTGTGAAAAGGAGAGGGGTAAATGGATGGAAAGGTAACTAGAACCTTAAAGATCCACAGGCGCACCCTCTGCTGGGTCATGTGACTTACGGAGTCCACAAGGGGATCAGAGACAGAAATGGGTGAAACATGCTTAATTAAAGGCTCCCATGCGCCCGGCATTGATGACAGTAGGAATCTGTAAATCGAAGTCCAGCTGTCTGAGTAGAGTGAGCTCAGACTTTTGAAAGCCAGAAAATGGAGCCTTAAAGGCAGCAGGAAGGAACATGTAATCTTTTTATTAGATAATATTAAAGATTCCTAAAAAGTCCCAGGACAACTTTAATGAGCAACTCTGGCAACATTGCAGGGTATAAAATGGACACAGAGATAATATTTGTGTTTCTATATAGTGAGGAATCTCAAAGGGAAATTAAGAAAGTAGTTCAGTTTAAAACAGCATCCAGAAGAGAAAAATCCTGGCAGTAAGTGGAACTAAGATGTGGAAGACTTGTGCTGTGGAATTTTGATAAGACACAAGAAGTAGAAAGACTGCCTATTCCTAGACTAGAAGAGTTCAAATCACTACAATGCTGTGCTACCCCAGAACAGTCTGTAGAAATGAAAAAACGCTGACCCTCAGACTCACGTGGAATTGGGAGGGTCCCTGCATGGATAAAACAATCTCTTTTTGTTTGTTTTAGGGCAAAGTTGGAAGACATTTCCAAAGTTTATCACAAAGCCACAGTAACCAAAGCAGTCATTTGGATAGAAGGATAGGCGTGGTAGATAGGTCAGTGGAAGAAAATGACTCTAGTTGTAAACCCATAAAAATCACGCTGTAAGGGCCTGGACAGATGGCACAGTAGTTAAGAATACTTGTTACTCTCCCAGAAGACCTGGATTCCATTCCCAGCACCCACATGGCAGCTCCAACCACCTACAATTCTAGTTCTAGGGCATCTGCACCCTCTTCTGGCCTCCTCGGGTACTGCATGTATGTGGAGACACTCAGGCAAACACTCATATACATAAAATAAGTTTTCAAAGAAAGTTTTAAAATTTATTTTTGTCAATGATTTCTCCCACTCCTTAGAAAAATAGTAGTCTCTTGAACAAATGGTACTGAGGCAAATCCACCTGACTTCTACTGTACAGAAAGTAACTTAGAATAGCTCTATACATAAAATGAGATGTAAGACTATACATTTCTTAGGAAACAATCTAAGTCACCATGAATTTGTGTGTGAAAATGGATTCTTAATAAGACATTAAAAGCATTAATAGCAACAACAACCAAAGCTAAACTATGGGTGATAGAGAGCTGGCTGAACAGTTGAAATTCTTGGTGTTCCTAGAGGGGACCTGGTTTGTTCCCTCTCAGTTGTCCATAACTCCCATTTCAGGGGATCTCATGCCCCCATGTGGCCTCTCCCACGTGTGGTCCATACAGAGTTTCAGGCAAAGCACCATACACAAACAAACCAACCAACCTTACTTAGGCATCATCAAACAGCTGATGCCATGAAGAATGCAGAAGGACAAGTTACAGAATGAGAGAAATCATTTGCTAATTGTTTTTCTAACAACATTTAAATATCCAAAATATTTAAGAGTCCATGCCTTAACAAAAGACATCCTGGTTTTAAAAAAAACAGGCAAATGGCTTGATTAAACATTTCTCCAAAGAAGATACACAAATGACCAAAACACTTAAAATTGTTAATATTAGTATATAAAATGCAACCCAGAACCACAATTAGTTTGTCTCATTCCACTTAATATGTAATTAAAAAATTAAAATAGAAAATAAAGTGTTGGCCGGGTGATGGTGGCGCACGCCTTTAATCCCAGCACTTGGGAGGCAGAGGCAGGCGGATCTCTGTGAGTTCGAGGCCAGCCTGGTCTACAAGAGCTAGTTCCAGGACAGGAACCAAAAGCTACGGAGAAACCCTGTCTCGAAAATCAAAAAAAAAAAAAAGAAAGTGTTGGTGAAGGTATGGGGAAACCAGAGCCCCAGTACATTGCTGATGGGAATGGAAAACTTTGCAGCCAGTGGGAAGACACAGTTTAGCAGGTCCTAAAAGAACATATACTACAAAATTACTACGTGATCCAGCTCTTCTACTCCAAAAGAGCTGAAAATCAGAACTGGAAATGTAATAGTATTGATTGCAGGACAGTCACAGTGGCCAGAAGAGAGGAGCAGTGCAGGATCCAGTAGCATAAGATGCATAACAAAACAGTCTATTTATAGTTTATTGTTTATTATCAGTAGTACATGATTAATAAATATATCATGTATTTGTTAGTGAGTTTACCTATTAATAAATATTATTATGTATGAAATAATTAACTTCTGCTCTACGCTACAACATGGACAAACTCTAAAGGGCAAATATTCTACAGTGTTCAAGTAGGCAAATTTTCAGAGTCAAAAAGTAGATTACGGTGTCTCGGCGACCTGAGGAAGGAGAGAGTGAAGAGCTAGAGAATCTGAAGATGGGTGCACAGCGTTGTGAGATAATTACTGCTAGCCAGCTGTATACGGTAGCTTTAAAATGACAAGACTATCATATATACTGCTATCACAATTTTAAAATACAAAATTTTGTTTGGATTTATTTTTTTTAGACAGGGACTCACTGTGTAGTCTTGGCTAGTCTGGATCTCACTATGTAGACTCTTCTGCCCTCAAACACAGGAACTCACCTCTCTGCCTCTCCTGAGATTGAGGTGTCCACTGACATGGTGGAGACACATGAGACACAGTGACAGCGAGTGCTCGTACGTGCCTCGCTGCTGACCCCACTTGTTGCTCTGAGGACTCCAGTGTTTCGAGTGGGGTGGATAGGCCGAATCCACAGCCTGCCTTCTCAGTGCCCATTATACACATGTATCTTAGGCTCGGATATAAGCTCTTATACAGTTATTCCAAGGAGTAACCAGGGATATGTCCGTTAGACTGGTGAAGATACATATGGAGTTATAGATGTGTGACCATTGACTCTGTTTCCCAGCATGCACAGCGCCTCACCTTGTGATTCCTTCCTCCTCTGCATTTAGGTTTTAAAGTTGTGGACTGGTGACCAGAATTACAAACCTATTAATTATTATTCTACAGTTTATTATTCCACAGAAAATTTAATCCTACTTTATGTGTAATACACATTTGAATCTTATGCCTACACATAGATGTTTTTAGTAAGTTTAGGTGTACTGCAAAATAGTAGTATATTTTGTTTACCATAAACTGCCTAAGTATACCTAACATCATCCAATAGGAATGTTCTAACACTGAGAACAAGATATGGATTTTCTCAACACTGCTGTTGAAAACCCTGACGATGCTATGAGAAAGACATGCAGCAGTTGGGGGATGTATTTGTGTTAGTTTGTATATGCTTAAAGGTACCAATCTAATAGCCTCAGCACTGCTCTGTGAAGGAGAGTGGATGTATGCGTACAGGTCAGGAATAGAGGGAGATGACTTCATACATTTCTTCTTAGTAGTCTCTGTACCCAGTGAGAATCAACTAAGATAGTGGATTGCTAAGTACAGTGCATCTTTCTTGCTAAATTTCATTAGACTGTTTGTGCTTTGACTTCCAAGCATCACGCCCGACAGTGCTTTTGACCCTTGTGCAAGTGGTTTAGCTACAGGATAGTGCAAACTCACATAATATGATTTTTTTCAGGTTAGTGTTCCAAAAATGAAGCATAAACCAACAAGACAACAGAAGAAGGTGGCAAAGGGCTATTCCTCTCCAGAGCCCGACATCCAGGACTCATCTGGAAGTGAAGGTAAAGATGTTTAGTGCGGACTGTTGGACGGGAGCAATCTTAAATTTTTACCGTGCTGTTAGGAATATGTAAGTGGTTTTCAAATAAACTCGAGTATACGAGTCTGTAAGGAGACTGGAATCAGGTCCTTAGTTTAAAAACTTTGAGAGAAAGATCTGGGCATACTTAGGAAGGGAATGAAGCATAGAAGTTGAAGGTCCCTGAAAGCTGAGTTCTTCAGATCTGTGCCAGCGGCTGGGAGGAGGAGAGAGTATTAGTTTCTCAAAATGAATACAGGTTTTAAATGAATTATTTTTGTCTGTTTTAATGAATTAAAAATAAAACTGATTCCATAAGCTAAGTAATTTTTAAGTACTCTGCATGTTCCAGCTTTGATTTGATATGTTCAGACTTTACAAACAGAGTGTTTATTTTAATAATCTGTAGAAAAGTTCTATTATACAAGTTATTAAATTCATCTATAGACTGTGACCACACCTTCAATCTAAATGTCTTTTAGCTCAGTCTGTGAAGCCAAGTGCACGAAGAAAGAAGGGGGTAGACCTGGGAGACATTCAGAGTTCCCTTGAGTCCATAAAACAAACACAGGAAGAAATCAAAAGGTAATATGTTCTGACAGTGACCAGTTGTTTGAGTCCAGAGGAGTAAAGGCCCTGTTAAGAGAAATCATGCGAACTTTACATTTTTATAACATTGTAAAGTTTAAAAATAGAGTCCTGGCCTCTATTTTTGTAAGTCTGAAGCTTACAAAATTCCTCCCACACTGAACTAGTAGGGGAGATGGAGTTGTGAGATTTTTTTCCTCTGAGGGTAGAATGTTTTATTGCTAACAGCATGCTAGGAGCGTAGACATGTTGGGTGTGGAGGCCGGGTTGTTTTGAGAAAGCTGACGGACATGCTTGTCCTTGCGTTTCCTTAGTGCACGGCTGATGTGTGTGATGTGTCGCTTCTTACAATACCTCAAGTGCTTGAACAGCAGTAGGCAAATGGTCACTACCCTGAGACCAGGACTGTCCACATGCGCTCACACACACACACGTCACTTCATGATCTAGTACCTAACAGTTATTAACAATTAACAGAAGATCCTGGAGGAAAGACGTTCCTGTTCCTGTTCCATTACTGAAACTAGCTACATGAATTTTTAAAATGTTCAGTATTAAGCCTTCTTGCTTTCTATGTATGGATTAGTGTTGGATGTATATTCAGGGCAATTAAATACAAGCAATCTTTCTCTGTTCTTGGAGCTGCTATTTTATCTCCAGCCTCATCGCTGTTCCCTGGACCTGCCCTGCCCCATGCTGTCCTATGAAGCTTCTCACATCGACCATGCTCTGTGTGCATGCTCATATCTGGACCATTGCCCTTACTGCAGCCGGCTTCTCAGATTGCACACCTCTGGTCACAGCACTGAGGGGCAGAGACAGACAGATAGATCTCCAGCCTGGTCTAGGCAGAGCCTTCCAAGGACGCTGCAGAGCTGCTGTTGTGTGCTGTTAGCCCCACGGGACTGTAGCTCCTTCAGAGCAGATGGAATGACATGTACATCTTGGTGTTATCCTGCCTTAATTAAGCCTTAAGTTGGTGTTCCAAAAAGAAAAAAAAAAAAGGAATGGTGATGGTGATTCACTCACAAGTTGATTTTAGCCAAATGCATTTAAGATGTCATGAAGATGTTATATTTCATGACTAAATTTACATTTTTGTAGCATAAGAAAGGCTGTTGAATATTCTTCAACTTGAGAGGAAATCTGTTGCTTTTTTCCCCCTTGGAGAATTTACAGTTTTTACTCCACTCTTCTCTCTCAATTAAAAATAAAAGAAACCTAGGCAACTAAAGAACAAATACTTTTCTTAAAACCACTGTTGTAACAGAAATGATAATATATTTTTGTATCATTAAACCGTGATGATTCTGTCTAATATGTCAAAGTAAATCCAGTGTACTTAAAGCACATTAGCCCGAATCCTGGCATCTCAGGTCTTGGTTAGAGTAGTAATTGATTGAACTAGTTACTTGAGGTAATGCAGTTAGACACTTTGTGACAATATAGTAACTATTATAATGACGTTTTGTGCTAACATTTATGAGAAGTAATTATGAAATTTATTGTTGCTTATTTTTTAGAAATATTATGGCTCTTCGAAATCACTTACTTTCAAGTGCACCTGCTACGGATTATTTTCTGCAACAGAAAGACTACTTCGTCATTTTCCTTCTGATTTTGCTTCAAGTCATAATAAACTTTATGTTTAAATAGAAGTTCTCAACAGTTGACTCCGTGAACTGGAAGATGAGCCCGGGACCAGTTCCGATTGGTTTGCTCTTCAGTAAAGCACCACATTTGTAAACCAGACGGACAACTAGGAGGTCAATGTAGAAGTGTCTGCCTCCTTTTCACGTCTTTTATCCTTCACCCAAAACAAGAGCTGTTCTATTTGATCATTAAAATTGGCTTTGTGTTAAGTGCCAGAACACTTTTGTGAGACTGTGCCTACATGTGTGTATGATAAGCCCACATGTGTACACAAGAACTCTTCCCTGACAGTAGTGTCTGTGCTCTGCCGTATGTTATGACATATTCTGATACCATTGTTCATGACAAAATGCCATCATCTTATAAATATGTATAGTCAACTGTTTTCTTCAGGAGACTGGCATACAACTTTAATTAAGGAATTACAGTGGGAAATGATAGATATATAATAGATATACTATGACTAATTCAGTACATTATACTGTTAAAACCATCTCCAAGGTATCTAGCTTGGTTGTCTTAGAAACACCAAGAAAAGTGTGAGTGGTAAGAATTAATATATCGTGAGAAACAAGTAGAATGTTTTAAAGAGTTTACACAAGATTTTCTAACCCCTAGAACTTAATGTTGCAGATATAGGTGTATCGTTCTTATATACACACACATATATATATATATATATCAATATTAAAGATTGGTATGTAGCTACATGGATCTGTATGTTACAATCCCACCTTCAGCACTGGCTGACAAGTGGTCAAGTTTATTTGCCATCCTTTCCTGGTTTTAAGTCAGCTGGCCTAGGATGTCTTCCAGACGTTAGTGTCTGTAGGGTATGTGAAATCCTGATAATTTAGCATTTTCTTTATGAAAAACATTTTGGCATTCATTTCGACACTAGAGTGCTCAATGAGAAAATAGAAGAGAAAAATTCTGATATTTTACTTCTGAAGCCAAAAAAAAAGGGCAGTAAGAAAAGACACTGCAGTGGCCTTTATTTTAAAAACATTAAAATCAATTTGCTTACATGTGCAATAAGTTGAGCATTTGAGAACATCAAGTTATGACGTTTATCATCTCCTTCCATCGTCCCGTGGCAAGCTAGTTCTGTACGAGTCCTTTTGTCCCTGCTCAGGCAAGTTTGTTCCTAAGGGTTTTTCCTGTTTCTTCAGTTCAATATTCTGACTTTTTATTATTGTCAAAAACAGTTCTTTAAAAGGTAACTAAGTTTTGGAACATGTCATGAAATTTAGATTTCTCCAAAGTACAGGTTTCAGAAAGGTTTGTACAGTGAGAAACTGAGAGCGAGCTGTTGCATGGCTCCACCTGCCGTCAGCTAAGGAGAGGCTGAGGTGCAGTCAGCTCTGTGTGAGGGATACAAAGCCAGAGATGGCCGCCACAGTGCTAAGACCACAGGGAGCTGCCTTCAGTCCTGGGTTCCCATGAAAAGCCATCCTCACACGGTGTTAGCAAAACAACGCTGTATTTCATATGAAAATAGTTTAAACTTTTAACAGCTTAAACAAGGTATACCTGTATCCAGTATTTCATCATTGTGGAGTTTTGGGTCATATTTCATATTTGTCAATATATTTTTTGTATTCATATTCTACTACCAATATGCTCAACTGCCTATTCATTGATGTGTGATATTTTGTAAATATTGTACAACTTGATCTTTATATGATTTTAAATTAGTATTAATTTATATTATATATAACTTAATTGGTTGATCACTAAAAGTTGTTTCATCGTTAAGCCCTGAAATGTTCAATTGTTGGTGACCTTAGGGCTCTGTCTTACTCCTTTGTATTGTTTCATGTGGTTTGAACAGGGCTTTATTTGTATTGATATCTGAGACTGGAAAGGTAATTGTTTTGTGTTTTTAATTTCACTTCAGAGCTGATGGTAATGTGTCCTTACCCAGGAGTCAGAAACTAATGAACAGGGTGACTGCTTCTTATTCACTAAAAGCTTACGTTCAGTCGGATGTTTCTCTGATGCTTTTAGTGGTATGAGTTTCTTTCTGTGAACTGAACCCAAAACTCAGGAATTGCTGGATTCGTATGCAGGTTCTTTAACTTAGTGTATAATTGACCTTGAGTTTAGCCAGACAGTGTGACTTGACTTTGAACACTCTGACCTGAGGGTGATCTCTCTTCATAAGTGGATTCATAATGTGTGTGACTCACCGTTCCAAACCGTCTGAAAACTCCACGTGGTTTCTCGGGTTTGTGACTCTATGACCAGTTTTCTTCATTTATCTAAAACATTATTTTCTCACATGAAAATTTACATGAGAAGTAATAATTCTTGGCATTTTCATTTTTCAGTTGTTAAATGTCTAGCTGTCCCCCATTCAGTGAGATGCTGCTGGCTAGAAAAGCTAGTAATAGGCATATGAGCTGTAGTGTGCTACAGCCATAGACAGTTAACGTGCAATTCCTGTCGCTACTTTTCTTGTCTGACTTAGAAAGGTACAGTGGTAATCTTTGTCACAGCTCAGTTGACAACTGCATTCCATTGAAAAGTTGGCCTTGTAAGATACAATCCTCATTTACTATTTCATGCTTTTGTGCCTTTAAGGAAATATTTTTCTTATTTTGTGTTACAGAACTATAATGTGTTCAAAGTGTTTGTAGGCTTACTTGTCATAAAAGGGTCATTTCTCTGTCACTTTATTTCCTTTTATATAGCTGAAGAACATGTAAACAGTAACGCTGTACTTTTATAAGGATTTGTCTAGTTACCTATTTCAAATATATTCTTACTCAGACATCATTAAAGTAAACCTGTCAGATTATTCTGAGTATTGTAAACAGTGCCTTTTTGATGGAATTCACACTGTTTTTGAGTGTCAACTCGTGCCATATTCACAGACTTGTGGAAGGCAGTTTTAACTTTTTGAAGACTATCTTCATCAAAATTTTAAAAGCAAATGTATAAAATTTCATCTTTTTCCAGTGTTTAGCATTTTTAGTCAGCAGTAAATAGTTTTGTTTTGCTTTTTTGTCTGATGTACAAGGATGATGGCATAAAATGAGCCATACATGAGTCTGCAGGTTATTTTGAATTATGTTAAATATAAATAAAGAAAATATTCATGTTTATATCAAATTTTCCAATTTGACCTATCGGGGGGGAACCTCCCATAATTCACTAAGTTTACATTTCAATCTCTTTCTTATTTGACTAAGTGTATAAAGAGATTCCTTAAGACGTATGACCTGCTACCACTGCATAGTTTGGTTTCATTTTGTTACATATTTTGTGGGTTTAGTATATCCACTTTTTGTTACAATTATGATACTATTTTGTTACAGTTTTTAAATGAAGATGGACTTTTAAAATTGTACAGGACCAGTGTCTTATTAATAAGATTAGCATATTTAGTGAGAGCCACAGGAAAACCTTGACGAAAATGAATGTGTCTATACTCTATGAGGTATTTAGAAAAATTAGCCTCTTCATTTGTCATGAAAATTCTTTCAATACATAATACTGCAATTCTTTATCTGAAAGAAATGCCATGAAACATTTGAATGATGAGCCACAGACCTTCGGTTGGATTTACTTTCACTTTTTGGCACGTTAAATACACATTTAATTTTAAATACATCAGTTAATGGCTGTTTATAAAGTCAAGCACTACCACTGGTCAGTTTTGTATGATAGGCTATAAGTGTGTTGTTACCTGCAGTGTAAGTATAGCACACTGCTGAATTCTCTTAAGGTGCATAGTTAATGTATAGATAGTCACAGGCGGTTTTGTAATGTATACATTTCTAATCTATTATTCCTAACCTGTTATGTTTGCAGAGAGAAAAGAATTTTTCTAATGATCTGTAAAATTATGTTAACTTCTACAAGTAGGTATTCTAAATAAACTTTTTAAAAGCGATCTGTGATTCAATGACTCCTGATATAATGTAGTAACTAAATTCTCTTTTTTATTTATTTTGCTTTGTTTTGGGGGGGTGTGTGTGCAAAAGATGGGTACAGGCTTGACAGGGATTTAACAGAATCCCTAATGTATGTTTTACTTGGCACTTTATATTCTTTATTAAATAAGTAGATATTATACATAGTTCATACATTAAAAATGAGGTTCAGAGTTTCTAAATGACCCCAAGAACTACACACACAATAACGGTGAAAGCAGTCTCTGAAAAGGTGCAAGTGTTTTGAATCATTTCTACACAGTGCATTCAATCAAGTAGAACCTTGAGTGTAGTATTTAAATGTTTGAAATAACCCACTACATAAGTCTATATTAAGATAACATCTCGTGATGAATACAACCAGGTAAAAAAAGCATTACCGTTAAACATTGAAATGTTTTCCCCTCCAATCACCTGAACCTCAGATAAGTTCAGGAAAGTTTTACCCCATTTCCTCCTCCTTTCTCTCCTTCTAGCTTACCCCTCAGAATTTATTTACTACTTCTAGGAATAACAGGATAACCTACAGTTTTATTTTTCTGCATGGGAATAAGGAGTAGGGGGAAACCTGTTAAACATCAGTGTGTATCTAGATCACTTTCCTGCTAATATTGATATGTTTGTTCTGCATTCTTGTGGATATAACAGTCCAGGAGTGATGGTCCACCCTAAAAATGTTGTGAGTAAATTGACAAATTCTTGATTCTACTTGCTCTGAGTAAGAGACTGTACAAAGTACTTTCTATTGTACCCACCTCAGAACTGTGAATTTTTTTAGTATATAATATATATAATATACATACACATATACATACATACATACATATACATAGATATATAATATATATATATGGAAACCAGGGACCACAGAAGTTATTTTCTGAATGTGACGGATGATTGACTGGAAGGACCTCAGAAGCCTGTGTTTTAATATGAAACATTTCTGCTTGGGGGTTGTATGCAACACACGGGGTTAATTTATGTCGAATCGTACTAATGGTCATCGATGTGAATAAAGGGCAAACGTCTATCATTTCTGCTCAAGTGGTTAAACTAGTCGGGGTTTCTTAGACCCCTGAACGCAGGAAAGATAGCACGCCCCAGCGGAAGTCAGCCTAAAAAGGGCGGTGGCCAATATCCGAGGCCATCCAGCATCCTAAAACCATGTGCGTGACGTCAGGGAGAGCGGTTGATAGAGTGTGGGCCCTGTAGGAGCAGATAGACGGACCCGGGACGGGGACAGAACCCGCGGAGTGCAGACCTAGCAGAGCGGTGAGTGCAGGATGGCGTCAGGAGACACAGTGGTCACCCCAGTCTCCGCCGGAGCCGGGCGGGTTCCATTGCAGCGCCGAGCCCAGCGGCTGCACTTCCGGCTTCCTCCCCGCCTCTTCCGGTCCCGCCCACCAGCGGTCTGGCTCTTCCGCCCTCAGCTCCGCAGAAGCGGTCCGCGGGACCCTGAGTCCATGGCGTCTCCGGGGTCCGTGACCGCGGCGCTGCGGGTGGCTGAGGTGCTCGAAGCCATCGCGAACCGCTGCGTGGGGCCCGAGGGCGGGCTAGTGTTGTGTACGAAGCCCACCGGCGAGGTGCTGCTTAGCCGGGATGGAGGCCGCCTCCTGGAGGCGCTGCACTTAGAGCATCCCTTAGCCAGGTACCTCGCGCCACCTGCCGTCCGCCGGGACCCGGGGATAAAACTATCTTGTAAGACCAGTGCAGACACCGGGTTAGCGTGCTGTCCAAAACGACTCGTCCTGGACCCCAAACCTCATCAGCTACCTAGAACATTTCTCTTTTCCCGTCCCTGGATTCTTAGGATAGAACAAAGTAGCTTAGAAAAAAAATTTAAAAGTAAAGATAAGTCTGTGTGTCAAAAAAAAAAAAAAAAAACAAAACAAAACCCGGTAGTCTTTATGTCTGTCTGTAGCTTTTAACTTGGCACCAACGTAGAAAATCTGAGTTACTTTTTTTTCCCTCCCTATACAGGATGATAGTGGCGTGTGTTTCCAGTCACCTTAAAAAAACAGGAGATGGTGCTAAAACATTTGTTATTTTCCTTTGCCATTTACTCAGAGGACTTGATGCAATCAGAGAAAAAGATCCATTCACTCCTGAAAATATTCAAACCCATGAAAGGCACTGGAAAAACTGTAGTCAGTGGAAATCTGTTTCCCAGGCTCTTCTAACGTTTCAGACACAAATACTAGACGGTATTGTGGACCAGTATTTAAGCAGGCACTACTTGTCTGTCTTTTCTTCATCTGCTAAAGGAAGAACACTGCGCAGGCGCTCTTTAGAGTCACTCCTAGAAGCATATTTTTGTGGACGAGTGGGACGAAACAATTGCAGATTCATTTCGCAGTTGACGTGTGACTACGTTCTCGAGTGCATGGCTTGTGAAAGTGGGATGGAAGTGTTTGAGTTGATGGACAGCTGTTTTTTCGAGCTGAATGTTGGTGTCGCAGGCCTTCCTGTTTCCGCTTCCAGAATTGTGGACGGCCTTGTGCTTCACCGAGACTTCTCTGTTTATTGCCCAGCAGATGGTGACATTAGGATGGTGATGGTTACAGAAGCCCTCCAGCCTCTGTTGTCATCGTCCAAATCAGAGTTGATGCTAAATTCGGAAGCGCAGTTTCAGGCGTCTCAGTGTTGGATCGTGGAGAGGACAGAGGCAGTAATGAAACATTTACAAAGTCAGAATGTAAAACTGCTCCTGTCCAGTGTGAAGCAGCCAGACCTGGTTGTGTACTGTGCAAGACTACATAGCATATCCGTGGTGGAGTGCGTATCGGCCGAAGAGGTTTCTCTCATCCAGAGGATCGCCGGCCTTCCTCCTTGTGTTCCGCCACGGGTCACTTCACAGGGTGAGATTTTGCATACGACTTCGGTGAGATTTTGTAAACCCCTCATCCTTAGGTCCAAAAGGTATGTTCATCTTGGCTTGATGAGCACACGTGTGTTTATACCTCACTGTATGATCCTTTGTGGACCGGTTCCGGGTCTTGTTCAACAGCACGAGAGTGCTTTGCAGGGAGCGTTTAAGATGCTCCGGCACTTGTTTACCGACCTTGACCTAAATTACGTTATACAAACCGAGGACCAGTGCGACTCCAGTCCTCTTGCTTCTAACAGTAGCAGAGAGAGTCATCACCTACCAGAAAGGGGTACGTATCAAGACATAACCGTAAAGAGCAAAAATAAATCGGAAAACACTCAAACGTATTTAAAAGTATATTCAAACCTGGTGGCTTCAGATACAGAATTAGAAATGCCTGTGCCACGGTCAGCGCAGGAGACACCGATAGGTGCATCGCCAACAGGTGATATACGGAAGTGCTCGTCAGAAAGAAACTGGATGATTGATGGCTGTGAACTGTCGATTGAGAATAATTCCACTGGAAACCCTACAGCAGAAGACACTAGAACAGAAATTTCTAATGAAAATGTACAGGTCACAAATAATCCTGGGAAAGGGTATACCTTGCCGGTGATATACAAGTCCCTGGAGGCATGTACTTCCCGGGGTTATTGTTCATCAACTATACCAGCGGGCTGTGTTCTGCCAGTGGGTGGTAGTTTCGAGATCTTGTTGCATTACTATCTTCTCAACTATGCCAAACAGTGTCGGCAATCAGCTGAAGCCACGCTCGGTACGTTGATCGCTCGTGCACTTTTAGGCATCCCTAAAATCCTCTGCAAGCCTCAGAAGGGAAAGGCCAGCTTTCCACATACGTACATTCGCTCTGTCCGCGCACTGCAAACCGGTCAACCTGTGGGAAGTGGCCAGTCAGGACTGGAGCCAGTAGCTGGGAAGTACCAGTTACTAACTTCAGTTCTGCAGTGTTTGGCGAAAATACTAACCATTGATTTAATAATCAATATTAAGAGACAACCTCAGAAAACTAGTAACGAAGATTCAGAAGATGAACTTTAACACTCCAAGTTTTTCTGTTGCTCAAACTTTGAATCAGGGGCCAGAGAGAAGGCAAACTCGAGGACCTGTGGTTATAATGCCCAGGGCCCACTGGCTGGAAGGACAGGAGTGTGGAGTCCTCAGATTGTCCTGTGTCCTACACACACACATTCGCAGATACGAACAATAAATGTCAGGGAAAAGATTTATTCAACTCAAACTAAAAATTAAAACAGACTTCTGGCTGACTTTCAAGTCAATCCAGTCTTTAAGTACATTGAGTCCCCGACCATTCACACACAAATATCAGTTCTAGGGAACAAAACCTGGCTAAAAATGTCTCTCTCCTGTCATATACCTGTTTCAGGTCTGTGTTAGCCTGTGTCTAAGGGAGTGTGTCTGTATATTTCCCTTTGCTGTATTTTTCCCACTTCATTTCCTTGAACTTTCTGTATTTCCCGGTCATGTCATCTCCCAATTTGAAAGAGGTTGTTTCTCACCATGATATAAAATGTTATGTTTTATTTAAAATAGTTTTTCTGTGGGAAAAAAATTGTAAAGCAGTAAATAAAAGTCCAAGTTTCTCTGAAAGCATTTGTGTGTCATTTAGTTCATTTCTGGTGAAAATGGTTGGGGTCTGGGGAGATGGTTCATCTGCCACCTGAGCCTGGCACCCTGAGTTTGAGGGGGAGAACCAACTCCACAGAGCTGCCCTCCAGGCCCCACATGTACACTGTGGCACTTTGCGTGCACACGAAAAGAGTCAATTTCCCAAATCTGCACCTTTGACTATCTGTTCAAAAATGACGATGTTGTGAATTCACCTTTCATAACTGGAAGTTAATGCCAGGAAAGATGGGAAACGTATTCTTCCTCTTCTGGCTCCTGAACTCTGGTAAGGATTTAGTGCAGTTGCATTAAACTAGCATTTCTTAGTTTTGATGTATTGTCAGAATTCAATAGCAACCAATGGTGTGACAGTTATTTCTAGTGTGAATTGACAAGCGTCTGCGTGTCACTTTAAGAGCTTCAGGGTGCAAACAACAGTTCGTGTATCTAGTCACGAATAAGAACAGTGTCTTCTACTTTCAGTAATTCCCTGTAGCACCCAAAACTGTGTTTTGTTTACACCAAGTGTTTAAATGTGCATGTTAAGTAGCAGAGTGTTATCACACCCATTCCCCAATACCTGTTTCTAGCGTATTTAGTCAGTAGATGCTCACTGTGCAGATACTAGGTTAGATGCTGGCTCTACTCTGCTGTCATGAACTTTCTTCAGAGGTTAATGGATAGATGGACATTGGCTTGTGGTTGGATTTAGGAAAAGTAAGCCAGAAACACCTTTATATTTGAGAACTTTCTCACCAGTAATGTGTTTGTAAACTACTGGGCTGGAAAGACAGCTCTGGGAAAAGGGGCTGCTGCACAGGCCTGAGGAACCTGCATCCGGATCCCCAAAACCTACCTAAAAGCTAGGCTTGGCAGCACGCTTCTCTAATTCCACAGTTGGGAGACTGCCGGGAGTGGAGACAGGCAGAGATCCCTGGAGCTTGCCTGTGAGCCAGTCCGGGCAATTCATGAGCTCCAGATTCAGTGAGACTCAAAATAACTGGAAAGCAATAGAGGGAATTCATCCTAAATCACCCCCCCCACGGTGCCACCATATGCGCTTGCACCAGAACACATATATTTATCTGTATGTGTCACACACCACACAACCCATAATATCTCCACGCAGTCCCATGATCACACTCTCTTAACCATTTATGCCATATGATCCATTTCATTTTTGTTGAAATAGGGAGAATGATCTCTTACTGCATTCATAGTTGAATGGACCTACATTAGACTGCTATATAAATTTTCTGTTCATTTTTAATTGCCTGTTGAGTTATTTTGCTTCATTTTGTCTTTTGTTCCTTCAGTCTTTAAAGGCACTTCAAGATTTGTACATGGGCCAGCGGTTTGTATTGATTGTCTTTAAGGTGTCAAATGTCAGTAGTTAGACTACTGCAAGCTAGAGTTTGTCTTTGAAAGGTTGGTACCTAGTGTCCCAGTCTGCACAAAGTGACTCTCCAGGAAGTGTGTGCTCAGGGCATAATTAGTCACCTGGTACTCATAGGGAACCTCATAGGGTCATCATTTTCTTATAAATGTCCAGAGGCAAAAAAATCTATTTGGGCAAGGACAGAAGACATAGAACAGAGCAGTGTGCACGTGCCGTAACCCTAGCACTGAAAGGTTAGAGGCTAAAGGATCAGGAGTTAGGGCTAGACCATCTCAGAAATAAGGCATGGGGAGGGAGGGAGGAAGGAAGGGCAAAGGAAAAAAGTGTAGAACTGCTCTATACAAAATAAAAGTATATCCCCTGCTGAAACTGGCAAGTGATTTTTACAGAGTTAACACTAGGGCGCTTACATCTTTGGCTTAAATCTTTTTTAAAAATTTATTTATTTATTTTACAATAATACATTTTCAGTTTCCTTCCCTCCACTCTTCCCAGTCCTTCCCCCATAACCCTCTCTGGTCCTACTCCCCACTCCCATCCTCTCCTCCTCTGTTTCTATTTAGGAAAGGGCAGGTCTCCCATGGGTATCAACAAAGCATGGCATACCAAGTTGTAATAAGACTAAGCACCTCCCCCTGTAATAAGGCTCAGAAAGGCGACACAGTATGAGAAGTAGGATATCAAAAGCCAATAAAGTGACAACTCCCTCAGCTCAACAACTAGTACACAGTGTATCTGTGTAGCCTATGACCACACCAAGAAATCCCCATCACACCCTTCAGTTGCCAGCTCCCACCCCTCTGCAACAGACACACTTGTGACGTTAAGTAGTTTCTCCAGGTTTTACACATCTGATAGATGAATTTGTGCTCTTCTGCATCCGGTCTTTCTGTTTGTGAGAATCAGTTGTTGTGTCCTGTGCAGCCACTGTTGTGGGCTGTTCATCCTCATTGCTTTGCAGTGAATAGAGGGCCTGTGTATGTTTGCACAATGGAATACTACCAATTGTTGTAGTAGGAGACGGCTTGTTTGTTCCCAGCTGCTCAGCTCCTAAATAACCACACAGAAACTATATTATTCACAATACCGCTTGGCCAATAGCTTAAGCGTATTTCTGGCTAACTCCTATAACATAAACTAACCCATCTCCATTAATCTGTGTATCGCCATGTGGCTGTGGCTTACCGGCAAAGTTTTGATATGTCTGCCTCTGGTGGCTCCATGGCTTCTCCTGACTCCGCCTTCTTTCTCCCAGCATTCAGCTTTGTTTTCCTCACCTAGCTCTACTCTACTGTATCACAGGTCAAGGCAGATTCTTTATCATTAACCAGTAGTATTCACAGTATACAGAGGGGAATCCCACATCAAATTGTATCTTCTTTTTATGTCCCTACTACATTTCATTTATTTAGTGTGTGTGTGTGTGTGTGTGTATACAACTGCACATACACACGTGCCACAGTGCACTGATGGAGGTCAAAGGACACCTTATGAGGGTTCGTTCTCTTCTTCCACCATGAGGGTCTTGGGGATTGAACTCAGGTCCTCAGTGTTGCAATTGGGGCGGCTGGGCTACGTCCCTCCACCCAGCTAGCTT
>JABTXL010005037.1:20969845-21011561 GCA_025134845.1 Neodon shergylaensis
GTTAACCAATGAAAGCAACAGATAAGATACAAGACCCACCTCCATCACCTCAGGTTTGGTTGCAGGTGTCTTTCTTTACTCACTGGCCTCCCTCCATAGTTCATATTTTCATAAACAGCATCTTCCCTTGAAATTCTGAAGAGCTTGGCTGCTGAAAATTAAATCCAGAGCTGCCACATTACTCTTGAAATAACAAGAGCTCCAGACATCAGCTCTTTACCAAGGATGTATCTATCCCACTGTATCAGCTTCTGAGTCAGGAAAATCTGTTTTGCTTCATGTGGGTAATTAGTTTGAAACAAAGCAACAGTCTATTTATTCAGATTTTGATCCTAGAACTCTTTTCTCAGTGTAACAGCTTTTCAGGATAAAATAGAAAAAAACACAGCTTTTACATTAAGTTCTTTGATTAATTACCTGTAAAATCCTCTTCTTTGTGATTTTTACAGTCATGAGAGCTTGTTACTTTTGATGCCAAAACCATTGTATTTAGTTTACTTTGAAAGATGCTGATTTCATACCAATACATACACACACACACCCCTCACATTATGTAACTATAGGTAAATCACTATATGAGTTAAACTTTATTGCTGCCATCTTTTTGATACACTAGAAATTGAAACTGCTTGAATTGAAAAAACATATTATAAAAAGTTCACTATTACAATGCATTGACACTAAAATTTCCAAATGAAAAATGCTAATGTTTGGATGAGAATTAGGCTCTAACTTGATGCTAATGAGAGGTTGTGGAGCTTCTAAGTGGGGTCTACGTGGGAGTTCTTACATCACTGAGGGCATCCCTCAAAGGGGACCAACTCTAGCTCCTTCCTTCTCTTTTGTTTGCTCCCTAGATACACAAGGCAATCAGTTTCCTCAGCTTCATGTTCTCCCTGTGATGGGTCAGCATGCCAGAGACTTGAGTAAAAAGGGCCTACCAACTTCAGACTGAACCCTCCAACACTGTGAGCCAAAATGAACTTTTCCACTTTTAAAGTTGATGTCTCAAGAGTTTTGTTACAGTAACAGAAAGCTGCCATGAAAGTTTTCAATGTTGACTTGCCACAGTTCAGAATCATCAGGGAAGAGTCTCAACAGATTACTTTTCTTTTTTTAAAAAAAAATATTTATTTATTTGTTGTGTATACAACATTCCTTCCATGTATGTTTGCTTGCCAGAAGAGGGCACCAGATCTCATTATAGATGACTCTGAGCCACCATATGGTTACTGGGAATTGAACTCAGGACCTCTGGAAGAGCAGTTAGTGC
This sequence comes from Neodon shergylaensis, assembly GCA_025134845.1. Classification (NCBI taxonomy): domain Eukaryota; kingdom Metazoa; phylum Chordata; class Mammalia; order Rodentia; family Cricetidae; genus Neodon; species Neodon shergylaensis. Next base: position 20,971,119 of record JABTXL010005037.1, read on the forward strand.
TCTTAACCTTTGAGTCATCGCTCCAGCCCCCAGATTACTTTTCTTATCAGGTTGGTCTGTAGGGGATTGTCATGATTGTTCATGAGTGTGGGCAGAACAGTCTACTGTGGGCGGCACCATTCCCCAGGCAGGAGGTACTGACTTATGTGGGACAGAAGAAAACTAGGCGAGCAGCAAGCAGGGAATTCATTCCTCTCTGATCCAGAGTGTGAACATGGTGTGACCTGCTGCCTGAGTTCCCTCTTGGCTTACTCAGAATGACAGACTGTGACGTAGAGTTAGTTGTAAGCCAAACAACCCCTTCCTTCCATTGTATTACTTCATATCAGGGCATTTAATCACAAAACCAGAAATGACACCAAGACAAGCTGGCTAACACAAAAGGAGTATTTTTAAATGCCTAGTTTATTGAGACATAGTTTACATATGGTAACCAAGCAGAGATCCATCGTTATATAGTGCTAGAATTTTAAACAAGCAATTCAGTTTGATAACCATCATAATCAAGACTGACAAAAATCCATCATCCCCAAAGTTCCCCCAGGGTCTTCCTCCTGTCCTGCTGGCTGCTGATTTCACATCAGTGGGCACAACAAGCTTAGCTGGAGGCGGATGCACAGCACATGCCTGTCTCCCTGTGTTTGCTCCCTGCTGTGCCCCGCTCCCAACACCCTTCAATAGATGCCCTTCCCATGCACCGCCACATGCCTAACACCTGCTTTACCTAAATCCCTCTCTTCCTCAATTCTGTGCAGAGGGAAACCTTTCGAGAATTTTCAGCAAAGGCATTACATAATTTGATTTGCATTTCCCAAGAAACACCTAGTGATGTAGGAAAAGAACCTTGTTTATGAGACATATATGTTGTAATAGGAGCGGTGAGGCTGCGTCCCCAGCACCCGGCCGCCCGCATGGCTAGCTTATGTCCCAAAATAATTACACGGAAACTATATGCTTTTAAATACTGCTTGGCCCATTATATCTAGCCTTTTCTCGGCTAACTCTCACACCTGGACTAGCCCATTTCTAATACTCTGTGTAGCCCACGAGGTGGCTTACCAGAGAAGATCTTAACCTGCGTCTGTCTGGAGTGGGAGAATCATGGCGACTCCTTGACTCAGCTTCTTTCTCCCAGCATTCTGTTCTGTTTACTCTGCCTACCTAATTTTATGTCCTATTAAAGGGCCAAGGCAGTTTCTTTATTTAACCAATGAAACAACAGATAGAAAGATGACCCTCCATTGCAGCTGGGGAAAAATAGTATGTCTACAGCTTGCTTTGAGATGGTTCACCAACATACGTGTTCATGTTCGTGTGTATATGTGAATAACATCGGTTGATGTTAACTGGCAGTATTTCATGTTCACTGTACTTTTTCAGTCTTTGCTAGGACACCTGGGCAAAAGCAACTTGAGGGGAGAAAGGGTTCATTTCCCAGAGGGCCACAGTCCATCCTTCCAAACATAAATTGAATCTCTTTAAATCGGGGTCCTTAGTGTTATTTCAGGAGTAATCCTCCATGCATTTGATAGATATAGATAGATGTGTTGTAAATCCAGAAAAGAAGTCTGGGCTAAAATGATAAAACTTTGAAATGTGAGCACCCCATGATGTCTAAACTATGGAGCTAACAAGGATCTCCTAGGACATGGGTGTGGTCAGAGAGGAGGCCCAGTCTGTTCTTGGGGAACTGGGCCATGAGCAGCAGCCTGGAAAGAAGTTCAGGGCATTGATTCTTACTGGTATGATCTCGTGCTTCCTGACAAAGCATATGACTTGACTTGGCATATAGCTTTATCCTTAAGATAAACTATGATCACATAGGTTAGCCATAGCCTAGTTCCTGGGACAGTTTTTGTAATAACTTGGCCACATCCATCAGCTTAGTTCAGTGAGCTCCTGAGACAGTCATCTGGTATGCTGACAAAATTGAGCTGGTGTCTGCTGGGGAGGAGCCAGCAGAGGACTGTGGAAATTCCCCAAGGAAATGAACTGCACAGCTGGCTGCCCCCCCCCCCCCCCCGTGCTCTTCTCTTTGTAGCCTGCCAGGGAAGGGTATTCCCACATTTCCACAAATGGGGAGAAATTTCAAGCCAGGTAGACCTGATGGATAGTCTCTCTCTTGGCCACATCCCTTTGTACTGTAACATCCCGCTGGTTCGCCATGTGTGTCTCAGCTTTTCTTCTCCACACAGTTGGCACGTCTTACAGCAAGGTCCTTATTACTATTTCAGGCTTTCTCTCTGTGTGCGGCAGATCTGCACTCGAAAGGTTTATTTTGTTTCTGGGTCAGTTATAGTCAAATAATTCAAAACCAAAAATGGCATAGTTTGCACAGACAACTTTGCTTCCAACCTCCCCAGAAGTCATGCTTGCTCCCTAAATCACTGTCTGTACATGCTACAATCACGTGGACACACTTAGCCAAGAGCATGACCAGGAAATCCAGCCTCTAACTAGGTATTGATAGGCCCAGCTACAAGGTGTTCTTGCATAAGAATAACTTTGGTGCTAATCTACTCCCCTTCTGCAGGACTCATGGCCTCCCCGACACCCCTGGGTAAGGCTGCCATTTTGTCTATTGGGAAGAGAGAAAACATTTCCTAAGAAATAGCAGAGACTCGTGGAGAATCTTGAGGAGGAATATCTGAGGTGCAAGAAAACCAAGGGTCAATCTTGTCCTAACAATGACAATAGTCAGGACTGGGACATAGGAGGCAGTGGTGCCAGGAAGAACCAGAAATGTGTCCATGCCAACATGGCCAACTAGTTGCGTTTGATTCTCCCAAATGGGACATACTACTGTAGGGTTTGGGGCAGAAGAGTATGTGATAGCTTATGTTTTACATACATCTTTCATCATAATTATCCCTCAACTCTTCACCCTAATTTCTCCCACGTCAGCCCCCCAACCTCTCCCAACTCTGTGTCCTTTCTTTTTGTAACAACTCGCTGAGCTAAATTTCTGCTGACCTTATATACATCCCCTAGAGCATAGATTGGCCTACCAGGCATACCCTTAAAGAAAACTGATCCTCCTCTAGAAACCTTCAATGCCATTATCTCATCAGTTAAGAGTAGGAACTTGTGAGCCCCTCTCTGTCCACAATAGGACGTTGGTCGGCTTGATCTTATACAGGTCTCATGCAGGCACTCACAGCAACAGAAATGCGATGTCCAGAAGACTCAGCTTCCTTCTAGTTTTTCACAATCTTTGACTCTTACAATCTTCCCCTATCCCTTTACCGAAATGTCTCCCACTGAGCCTTGGGACAGGGTGGTAATACAGATTTCCATTAGTCTCTCAGGCCTCTACTGACTCCTATTCTCTGTGCACTGATCAGTTGCAAGTTTTATTAATTAAATGCCATCCACTACACAAAGAAGCTCATCTGGTGAGGTCTGAGAGCTTCATTAATCTAAAAGTAGAGAGACACATGTTTAGAAAGTTTAATACTATGTCCAGCTAGCAGAAAAGTAGTATTAGGTTCACCCTTAGAGACCATTAGCTCACCAACCATGGTAATTTGTAGTGTCAGACATGAGTTTCTTCTTGTATACTGAGTCTTAAATCTAATTAGAAAGAGTTTGGTCGCCCCAATAACATTCGTACTACATCACGGACACATCTTGCTACATTCGCCATTCCTGTGAACGCGGGGTTCACAAGTGGGTAGATGGTTGATGACTTTGTCACCAGAAGCCTACATTGCACCATCGAGGACTGTGAAAGCTACAGTGGGAAGAACACTTCCTGTCTAGTGCCAACATGATCTCTCCGAGTCCTGTGACCAAAGTATGGGGGCATTTTCAGCGACTGAGCTCTGGTGGGCAATCAAGAGCAATGACAATATCCTGTATTTGGGGGGGGGTGTTCTCTGTGATATCCCTAACCAACAAATCTTAAGGTGGTATCCCACACCTGGCACTGGACTTTTCAGTTGGCAGCCAATGACTTCTGGGAGGAAGCCTGTGTAGGGTAACTCTAATCAACTTCACACACACACACATGACTCTTATGAGACCAGTATAAACTATTTTATGTAAATATTACATATATGTATATATACACACATAATAGATTTCTATGTGGCTTTTTCAAATATCCTTAGTTTTATCCCTCTCCCTGTGCTTCCCTCTGCTGTACTATGCCATGTCCTTACCTAAACCTCCCTATTACACCTTCTTCCTCTTCATATCACCTGTGTTCTATCCTGCTTCCCTGAAGGTCTTCCTTCACCCTCCCCACCAATGGTACCAGGGTCCATGAGTACTCCTAGTCAAACTTACACTTGCATGGGAGTAAGAGACAAGGTCATTGGAAATGAAGACACAGATGAAATTTAAAAGCTATGCCACAAGAAAAAGCATCTTTCTTGTACATTTAAGAATCATGAAAGAGTCACAGAGACAGAGCTGGAAAACATGGACCTAAAATTTTCCAGGACTGTAAGAGGGTAACTCAAGGTCTCATACAATTAATTCACACTTTCATGGCTCCTCTGAGAGGAAGTGGGATTCTGACCCTGCGGATAACTCCTGCTGCTGACTCCTGCCATGACAGAATGTCTGCTTAAAATTTTCCATGTTCCCTCTTGTTCCAGAATTTTCCATGTTCTCTCTTGTTCCAGAAGAATCTGAGTCTGCATCTGGTAGAGGTGCAAAATTCAGCCTTGCTGCTGCTTTCTGTCCCGCTGAGATACTGTTCCTGCCCAATGTTTAATGTGGTCCAAAACAAAGGCAAGAATGCTCTCCCCTCCCTCCAGCTGTCAGTGTTTGATTTTAAAAGATGATCAAAGCCTGGGTTAAAACTGGTCTCGCTGAACATAGTGGACAATGAGGACTACTGAGACCTCAAGAACAATGGCAATGGGTTTTGATCCTAGTGCACGTATTGGCTTTGTGGGAGCCTAGGCAGTTTGGATGCTCACCTTACTAGACCTGGATGGAGGTGGGTGGTCCCTGGACTTCCCACAGGACAGGGAACCCTGTTTGCTCTTTGTGCTGACGAGGGAGGGGAACTTGATTGGGGGAGGGGGAGGGAAAGGGGAGGCGGCGGTGGGGAAGAGACAGAAGTCTTTAATAAATAAATAAAAAAAAAGATGATCAAGGACATAGACATGAAGCCACTTTGTATCCATTCTCTCTGAGTTTTCCTTGATGTACCGCATAGCCACTTGGCTACAGTTGCGCTTCTGATGCTTCTGCACCTCTTCCTGGTGAGTCCTGGGAAGCGGAGATTTGCATATTACCTCAGTTTTCTTCTTCAGTTCCATTGTAGCCTCACTTCTTGTCACTCGGAATCAGAATCAGAGAGTTGGTGTCTGCTTTCCATCTTTATTTGTGTTGATAACATGCTTTTCTGGTTTGACTGGCGACCACCACTTCCTCTGCTGGACCCTGTAAATTTTTTTATCTCAGGCACAGTAAGTGCACCTGACCCTCTTGTTGCCTCAGCTGCTGACTGTCCCTTCTGTAGCTGCCGCCACCTTACTGCGGAGGCCACTGCCAGGAAAGCCTTCATGACCAACCACTGCTGCCTCAGCCACCTCCAAGTAAGAGGTAAATGTTGTTTTAACTATGTCTCTATTTTTATTATTTTTAGCAATAAAGATCTGGGAGTCAGATGCTGGGGTGAAAAACTGCTAGCTCAGAGAGGCAGAGGAAACAGCCAACTGATCTTCCTCCTCCGCTGTCACTGTCTTCTGAGAAGGAGGGTTCTCTCTTATGATGTCTGAAACAAAAGTCCTCCAAGAGGATGTCCTATGTCCTCCCTTCTACTCCCTGTGCCTCTCCCCCCTCTCTCCCTCCCTCTCTCTCTCTCTCTCTTTCTCTCTCTTCCCACCTCCCAACTTATCCTTACAATACTTTGAGTCAATTGGTTGCTTGCTCTGCCTCTTCACCTATGGTCGAATTTACTTAAATAACACAATGTAGGGGTTCACAGTGTGATCAAATATCTTGTAACAGAGCCCTTTCCTTCTGTGTTCTTAACTCTGAGACAGTGTGGTCACTGCTCAGACATCTCTTTAGCCCTGTAAAGGCACCCAGGACTGCACCAGGAGTTTGCCGTGTTTCCTAACCTAAATCTTCCAGTAATAAGCTAAATTTGGCTGCTGTGGCTGGTGGACCTGTTCTGATCTTGTTAGTCTGGAAACAGGATTGTGTTTTGACCTGTCATTGCTCCTTTGAGATGTGGCCCTCAACCTGTATTCACTGAAAAAGCCCTCGCTCCTCTTGGGCTGCAAGACCACTCAGATCAGTTTTCTGTTGTCTGACCCCTTTGTGTGGTGTTATAGCTTAGATCTTAAATGTTTTCCAAGTCTCAAGATCAGAGGCACTTTTAAGTGGTAGTGAGATTTTAGGATCTACCTAACAGTTAGCTCCTCATGGGAGATCTTCAGTTTCCTGGGGGTGTTCCCTGACCTCTCTCTTGCCTTCTTCCCAGGAGTGTGAGGATTCCTTCCATGCCTACCAGTGCTTCTGCCATGATCTGCTGCTTCCTTCTAGATCTAGATTCCGTTATAGATGAGAATTTCCCAGACTGGGTGTCAAGCCAGTTTTTCTCTTTAAAAACTTACGTCAGATGTTTTGGGATAGGGTGGAAAGCTAACTTACATCATGACCTCCCTAAGGGCATCAGACTTGCTGAATCCCTTTGCTAGGGGCCTGTCTGCTCCAACCCTCTATACCCTGCTGCCAGAGCCTCCCCCCCTCCCCAAAACCTCAGCTTCAAGACCATCGTTCAAAAACCTGACACTGGGTTTGGCAGGGACTTGATAGATAAATACAGACAAGCTATGGCTGGGTTCTGTGGGTCTCTAAGTTGGGTCCTAACCTTAGTTGTTGGTTTGTTTGAGGTCAAGAGGTTCGTCAGGAAGTCACGAGGCCCCGAGAGTTGTTGTACTCAGAGACATGGAGTGCCTTTAAACAAACAAAACAAAACCAATCTCTGTGAAGTCTCGGTAAAATTTAGCCTCTACCTATATACCAGGCTAGTATCAATTGTGTATGTCCTTCTCAAGAGTGCTCAAGGGAACAGCATTTGGCTAGAATAAATAGGTGATCTTCTTAACTTGACTGCATCTGGAGTGAGCTAAATTCAAGGAGCTGGGCAAGAGCCTTAAGAGAGAGTTTCTTGATTAGATCATTTGAAGTGAAGAGACCCACCCTAAACCTGGGCCACATCTTCTGGTGGCAGCCACACAAAATGACATGGAAGAAGGAAGCTTTTGCTTTTTCCCTGCTGGTCCTCATTCTCCCTGGCAAGTCTGTCTACCCGTCGCTGCTGGGGCATCCCTCCACTGGTGCTAGAACTACCTCTCAGGGGCTCCAATGCAGACTAAAACCAGCGGCTCCCTGGGAATCGTCCAGGACTCCAGATCTTGAAAAACCGAAAATCAAAAAATAAAATTTAAAATAAATAATAAATTTGCAGCTGGAGACATGGCTTGGTAATTAAGAGTGCTGGATGCAAATCAAAACAACTCTGAGATTCCACCTTTCACCTGTAAGAGTGGCCAAGATCAAAAACACTGATGACAACTTATGTTGGAGAGGATGTGGGGAAAAGGGAACACTTCTGCATTGCTGGTGGGAGTGCAAGCTGGTACAACCCCTTTGGATGTCAGTGTGGTGATTTCTCAGAAAATTAGGAAACAGTCTTCCTCAAGACCCAGCAATACCACCTTTGGGTATGTATCCAAAGGATGCTCAATCGTGCCACAAGGACATGTGCTCAACTATATTTATAGTAGCTTTGTTCGTCATGGCCAGAACCTGGAAACAACCTAAATGCCCCTCGACTGAAGAATGGATAAGAAAAATGTGGTACATTTACACAATGGAGTACCACACACACACACACACACACACACACACACACAAATAATGACATCTTGAAGTTTGCAGGCAAATGGATGGAGCTAGAAAGCATCATTTTGATTGAGGTAACCCAGACCCAGAAAGACAGTTATCACATGTACTCACTCATAAGCAGTTTTAAAACATAAAGCAAAGAAAACCAGCCTACAAATCACAACCCCAGAGAACCTAGACAACAATGAGGACCCTAAGAGAAACACACATGGATCTAATCTACAAGGGAAGTAGAAAAAGACAAGATCTCCTGAGTAAATTGGGAGCATGGGGACCATGGGAGAGGGCTGAAGAAGAGGGGAGAGGAAGGGAAAGGAGCAGAGAAAAAAGTAGTTCTCAATAAAATCAATTAAAAAATATTGAAAAAAAGGTTCCCACCCCTCGTAGGCATGGGGGGGGCAGGAAGAGAGGAGGGAGGGGAAACTAGGATTAGTATGTAAAAAAAAGAGCCCCCCTCCCCTGAATATCACTCCCTCAGTTGTTTCTGAAGACCTCAGCATCTCTGCTTTGGGTTTCTGGGAGTCATTTTAATAAGTTATCCAGGCATACTGCCTCAAGCACATCTCTGGGCTAACTCTCCACTGTATCTTGACCCCTCCGCCAATGTTCTGCTCCTGCCGTGCATTCGCAGATCATACCAGCAGGGGGCAGTAGCCTGGCATCGTGGAGAAGTCCCACCTCCACATTTTAATACATCTAGCCTGTAACTCATTCACTCGCTTGACAAACATTGAGCTCTTAATATAGTTTAGCGTGTGTGCTACATGGTGGGGGTTAGAGACAGTTGTGACATAGAGTCTGTCCCTATGGAGTTCTTAGTCTGGCTAGGAGAGAGTAACAAGCAGTTGGCACATAATGCAATACATTCATCAGGAGCTATGCTGCCAGTGAGGTGGCTTAGCAGGTCAACGTGCCTGTCACCAAGCCTGGCAACCTGAGTTCAATTCTTGGGAGCCACTTGGTGGAGAGAAACAGCCTACTCCCTAAAGTTGCCCTCTGATCTCCATATTCGTGTACACACACACACACCCCTAAATGAATAAATAAATAAATAGATAGATAAATAAATAAATAAATAAATAAATAAATAAATAAATAAATAAATGTTAAAAACAAAAGCCCTGTGTGGAACTCTACACATTGCTTATTGGTGAAAGAGAATATGGGCGAATCATATTCTCTCTCTCTCTCTCTCTCTCCCTCTCTCTCTCTCTCTCTCTGTGTGTGTGTTTGTGTGTGTGTGTATGAGAGAGGGAGAATCTCTAAGTATAGATAACATGATGCACTTCCTAAAGAAAATCTATTCAAAGGAAAGGATAAGGATTTCTCATAAAGAAAAAAGGGAGAAATCTACATGTCAATTATCTATCATCTATTTATCTATCTATAGCTATATATTTGTCATCTGTCTACCATGTATATATGAGTCATCTATCATCTATCTATCTGCCTATCATCTATATCTATCATCTATCTATCATGCATATATCATCTATCTATCTACCATCTATATCTGTCTATGTACGTATGTATGCATATATCATCTACCTATCTATTTATAATTTAAGCAGAGAAGTATCAACAATCTGGTTTGCATTTATAAAGAGAATGTGGAAATTCTAGACTTGGTGCCTGGGTCTCTTTGGGAGAAAAGCCAGGAAAACGAAATGGCGGAACCAAGACGGCTTTTAGGGTTTGGTCTCAAACTTGGTGAATGGGGCACCAGCTGAGATATTTTCTTCCCTTGGCAGCTCTGCTAATGAAGTCTGGGGGTGGCGGTGGCTAAAAATGAAGCCGGAGAAGAAAAGGCATCTTAAATCACATGACATTCTGGAGTTTAGCCTTTAAGGCTATAATTAAAGGCACAGATGTAGGTAGTTCGTTTTGTAAGGAAAAGGAACTGGGGCGATGGGAGTGTCCTTTCTCCCCACCCCGTGATGAAACGTTCCTTCTCATCCCAGCCTTGAAGGCCCACGCGCTCCCTTTGGGTGATTAAAGAGCGGCAGAAAACCTCGTCACCTGTAGACGTCTGTAGAGTCTGACTGCACCTGCCCACATAAACCGCTTCCGAGTTCACACAGTATTGAGTATTCAGTCCAGCGCACAAAGGTCTCTGCTTCCCGCCCTGGTTTTAACTTCCTCGCTACATTAAACTTCAGAGCAAGCAACCAAATCCTTAAAAGGTACATAAGAAAAACACTAAACTACCTACGGACCCAGTGTGTTAGCAGAGGTCTTATAGACCAGCTTCTCGGTGGACCCAACGGGGGTGGTTGTTTCAATAATATTATCTACCTAATGTTTTCCTTCATCAAAGACCCTAATATCTATAACACGTTGTCTTATGTTAAATATGTACAAACTGCCTTAAACATTCTCGATACGAGTTGGAAACCCGAAGGGTTACAGGAGATGAATTTTGTATCTTAACTGATGATTGGTGAAAATTTGGATTTTCAGAAAAGGGAAGAAGCGTGAAGAAGCAGTAGAAGCTTCCTTAGGAAGAACATCAGTCAGGATCCTGAAAATGCAAATCAGAATCACGGGAGCTGTTGTTGCAGAACGGCAGCAAGCACGCCGATGAGGTACACAAGCCAAAGTCATCTAAGAGGAGGGGCCTCAATGAAGAAAACGACTCTGAAAGAGCACGCCGCCGTAGGCAGCAAGCCTGTAGGGCATTTTCTTAATTGGTGACTGATGTGGGTGGGCCCGGGCCCAGCCCGTGGTAGGTGGCGCCATCCCTGGGCTGGTGCTCCTGGGTTCTGTAAGAAAGCAGGCTGAGCAAAGCCAATAAGCATTGTCCCTCCATGGCCTCTGTAGCAGCCCCAACCTCTAGGTCCCTGCCCTGTTTGAGTTCCTGTCCGGACTTCCTTCAACAATGAACAGCCATGTGGACGTGTAAACCATATCAGTCCTCACTCCCCCCCCCCCCCCCCCGCCCCATTTGCTTTCGGTCATGGTGTTTCATCACAGCAACAGAAGCCTAAGATGGTTCTCGAAGTGTGGGTGAGGACAAGAAGGAAGGGGGCCTGTGATCAGGTGTGGTGGTGCCTGGAACACTATGGAGGCTGTGGTAAGAGGGTTTCAGGTTGAAGGAAGCCTGGTCATCACGGCAAGACAGACTGCCTAAATTAAGAAGAAAGGCAGCTCCGTGTGTCTGTACACTGAGGAATTAGGAAGTCAATGCATCTGTTCTGAGAAATGGTGTGGACGGTCCCCGCAAAGCTAGAAGCGAAGCAGCCTTGGGTTCTGCGTTCCTGTTCTGGGCGTGTGACTGAAAGCAAGGAACTCACACCTCCTACGTTGATCCACGCCTTCTTCACAGCATCTGTGTGTGACTGACAGGCAAGGAGACCGAGAAACTGTTCTGTGTGTGAACAGCTGGATGCTACTCAGTCATTAATAAGAAAACGATTTTGCTAATTTCGTTCAGCGTGGAAGGCGTCAGGCTGAGGGATACGCGGCACCATCTTGGCCTGTGAGGTAAGTGGTTATGTAACGGGTAACCTAGGAAACTGCAGCTGTGCTCTGGTAGCTGCCTCCTGATGCCAAGAATGGCCCTGTAGTTAAATATTACTGACGCTGTGTTTAGGATCCTCCTGCTATGAATGAAACCTAGGCCCCGGAGCTTTCTCAGTTACTACATTTGCGCTAATGAAGAGTCTGTTCATTATTAATGTCATATATATAACGGGTTCATTATAATGTCATTTTCACTGTTATCTTGACCCCTCCCCTTTTGGTAATTGAAAATAACCATGGGAAGATATATGCTTAAAGGGAGATTTGAGCCATCATGCCTTGGGGCAGTGTGTAAGGAGGGACTGCCTTTCTTTCTTGAATATTCCATGGGCTTCATAAATATTTATAAACTAAAAGTACTCATATATACAGAACTCAGAGCATTTCTATACTACCACTCCTTTTTGTTCAGCCCACCCCTTGCTTTCTCTTTCCCCTTGACTTTTGATTTTGTTTTGGGCAGATCCTTTGCTTCACCCACCACCTCTGGATATTACAACAATTTTAGTTATACTTATTGGGCAATCCAGACAGATTTAAGAGCAAACTTTCCATCTCTCAATTAAGAGTATTTGCTCAGAACCTGCCTTCGGGAGGGGGGGAACCTGCTCTTCCACCCCCTCCTTCTCTGTCCCCCGGATTCCACTGATTCCTGCACATTTGGAGCAAAGGGTAGAGGCGAAGAAGGGTGCTGGGACTTGGAGAAAATGGTATCTGGCCAGTGCCATTTCAACATCTCTCTGGGTAGCAGAACATCTTCTCTGATGGAAAAAGACCAAGAGCTGGCCCTTTTCTCATGAGGAGTGTTTGTGCATCCCTGGAGGACACACTCCTGTCCTCTTGAAGACCACTTCACTATATTCTGTGACATACGTAATGCCCGCATTGGGTAATTCCACTCCCTGCTCATTGAGATCACAGTTTTAATCAGTCAACCGAAGAACTTAAATTTCCATTTTCAGGAAAATTTTGCCATTTGCCTCTCAAGTGTGTCTCCAAACCACTCTCTGGCCAGAGTCAATTCTTCTTCGCAAGTAATGTGTTCTGAGAATCTCAACTGTGGAGAACTCTGAGCCTTGGGTCTAGTGTTTCTTCAAACATACATACACACACACACCAGGTTAATCTTGATTGGACTGAAACACGCAGAAGGTTCTCTAAGCACTGTGGGTGTTCCTGTGAGGATGTTTCTAGAAAGGACTGAGGAGGGGCTCTGACCTGGTGAGTGGTTTGATTTACTGATGGATTTAAACTTTGAACAGACTATTGAAAGGTGGCAAAACTGTAAAAAGCGAGAAAGGAAAAACTTCTTGGAGGGAAAAAAAGTCACCGGGTCCACATCTTTGGGGAATATTTTGTCACAGTGTTGGTGATACAGCAAACCACAGCCCAGTAGTGCCGCCAGCAACCTGGGGAGTTTTCTTGTGCTTTAGGGACCTCCTCTCATCTCCGGTAAAGCAAATTCTTGATTTTGCTGCAGAAAAGAATTTCTGAAGAAGCCAGTCTGAAGTAGAGTTAGGTTTGTTAAAAGGGAGTTTGAGCATAGATTTCAATTCAGGGGTCAATAACAAGAGAAGCTCTCAAGGAAAGGGTGGTCTTTCTCAAACGACAACCGTGCTTGGCTCAGTGATAGGTGGAGGTTCAGTCACATCTCAAAGGGTTGCTAAGAACCATTTTCTCCCTGTTTCCTCTTGTATAATAAATAAAATTATAAAGTGACTAGTGAGGGCCTTCAGGATTATAATCTGAGAAGATGAAGCCTTGGGTCACAAGTTACACAAGGAGGCTAAGACATGACCTTTACTGTAAAGAGTATTTCTGGGGAGATTACTATTAAATTATAGATTTATGAGTGGGAAAGGAGAAAGCAACCATTCTCAACCTGTGAGTCAGGACCCCTTTGGGGTCACATATAAGGTATCTTATGTGTCAGATCTTTACGCTACCATTCATAACAGTAGTAAAGTTACAATAATGAAATAGCAATGAATGGCGATCACTACAATATGAGGAACTGTATTAAAGGGTCACAGCATTAGAAAGGTAAAGAACCACTGCTTTAAATAGCGGAATAGAATACCTTGGAATAAAACATACGCACAAAACACACATGAAACACAGGTCTGAATGCACAGGCCTCTGAAATAAATGACTGCCTCCCTACAAGGGTGTACATCCCACTCCGCCCTTCTTCTCCCAACTCTTCCAACCCCTGGACCAGTCGGCAAGACACTAGGGCATAAGTGAGGAAGACAGAAACACAGGGCAGATTGTTCTGCTCCACACTGAAGCCTGCCTGAGAGGACCTGGCCACTTTCCAGGGTGTCATTTGGCTTCCATTTAGGGTCCTCTGTAGCTAACCTGGGGATAGAATCACTTCCCTGTTTACTTGGGAAAAATGGTGAGTCCTCTTCAAACAACCAAGTTCTGGCTGTAACGTTGGAGATGGGAGGTTCCTAGTAAGTTGAGTCCAGCCTTGTCTTTCTTTATGAAAGAGGGTAGACCCTAGTAGACAGCCAAGTGTTGGCCTGAGAGGCTGAAGATCGAGAATGCACACGAGGAGAAAGCAATTGGAATGCCACCCCCATGACATTATTAACGCTTCCCTATGACATTAGGACTCTGTTTCTTTTAGCTCCTCGTGTTCTCTGTGTCATTGGGGTGTAGGAAAGATTGCCTCTTCTTTATGTGCAAATGATTTTTTTTAAAATATCCTTCTCCAGAGCTGAATAACCAGTTGTTAGAGTGATCTGAGCCTCCTCCCCCAACCAGATAATGGTCGAGTGGATCTGATTTTGATGCACCATGTTCTATAGAAAGCACAAGCAGAATGAATAATTTATGAACCATGTGGAGCGTTTATGATTTATTTACAGCCAGCCCCACATTCAAAGTAACTCAGAGAGTGTCACAGAGCCTGTAGCCTGGTCTGCCATTTACAGCAACATTTAGTGGGGAGAAGACAAAGTCAGATCACGGGAGATTTATTAGAACTTTATATACGGCAGGGAAGAAGAGGCATCTGCTGAGAAGTAAACCGAATGTTGAGAAGGGTAAAAGGTGACTTTGAAAAAATTAGAGCTATCAATAGATCGACTACAATTGCCTTGCAAGAAACCCCATGATGGCGTAGAGATTGACTACTCATGCCTTGAAAGAACCCCACCCCCACCCTGTGATAGCATAAATGACCACTTTTAGGATTTCTTTTCTAATTATTTCTTCATGGTATCATCTGATTTAGAAAAAAAAGCTTTTATTGGGCGTTTGTATTTATATCTTAATAAGATCTGTGTTTTTTGTGATTTTTTATACAAAATATTTTGATCATATTCTTTTTTCTCCCCCAACTCCTCCTAGATCCTCCCCCATTTCATGCTATCTTAATGACGCAGAAGCTAAAATCTATACAATGATCAGGAGAGATATAATTTTGTCAGTTGCCCGATATACTATATTCTCCAGTGTGATGGTTCTCAGCCCTCCTAATTCTGCTGCCCTTTAACACAGTTCCCCATGTTGTGGTGAGCCCCAATCATAAAACTATTTTTGTTGCTACTTTATTATAGCTGTAATTTTGCTACCATCATAAATCATAATGTAAATATCTGTGTTTGCTGATGGTCTTTGGGACCATCAGAAAATGGTTGCAACAATTTTGTAACATTGCAAAACACTGCAGAACCAGTTCTCTAGACCATCATTTGCAGACTTTGGGTTAAATATCACTGTCTCTGACTCTCTTACCCAACCCTTGTCTTCACCTTATCCTACAGCTCCTCAGTTGGGAGGAGAGGTTACTTCAGAAATGACCCATCACCATGGTGCTTACATTAATAGAGGTAACCCCATGGCTAATGAAACAAGGACTCCTTCCTGGTGGTGTCGTGGTGGGAGTAGACATGGAATAATCTTCATTGAATGTTGTAATAAGGAGCGGCCGGGGCTGCGTCCCCAGCACCCCAGCCGCCTGCTCGGCTAGCTTATGCCCGAAATAACAACACACAAACTGTATTCATTTAAATACTGCTTGGCCCATTAGCTTTAGTCCTTACTGGCTAATTCTGATATCCCGATCAACCCATCTCTAATAAAGTGTAGCACCGGTCTTACCGGGAAATATTCAGCATGTCTGACCTGGTGGCTGGTTGCATGTCTGCCCTGGAGAGAGCTGCATGGCATCTCTGCTCCAGAGCACAGAGCTGTCGAGACTGAGCTCACTTCCTCTTCCTCCCAGCATGCTATTCTGTTTACTCCTCCCACCTATGTTTTAACCTATGAGGGCCAAGCAGTTCCTTTATTACTTAACCAATGAAATCAACAGATTGATATACGACACTCCCACATCACTTCCCCTTTTTCTGTTTAAACAAAAAAAGGAAAGCTTTAACTTTAACATAGCAAAATTACATATAACAAAACAGTTATCAAGTAAAAATTACAATAATCTTTATCATAACTAAGGATCATTTCAATTGAACAGGAAACAAGATGGTCACTAGAAGCTATAACTATTTTTAAAATCCTTCGTGAGTTTTCATAACGACAGCCCCTTGTGCTTAGTAATCTGTGAGGCTTAAAAACACCCTGTACTTGGATATCTGCATAGAGTCGGGGTGGGAGGTTAGCAGTTGCATGCAGGCCTTGAACCAAGGCAGGCAGGCAGGCAGGCACCAGGGAGGGCCACCCTCCAGTCACAGCAGGGGAACAAACCAAGTTGACTTATACGTATTTCTGGGGCTATTTTCCACCACATTCTGACCTTTGCACAAAGCCACCCTAGCTGTCAACACTCACAGTGATATCTTTGTCTTTAGTAAACATAGAAGTAGACACAGACACGTTCTCTTTTGCTGGGAGGGACTTCTATGGGTGAACTGTTCCCCTGGCCTTTTCTGTAGACGACAGGAACCATTCTTCCTAGAAAAGAGCCTCTGGAAATGGTCCTTAGCATGGATCTTACCTCATTCCTGTCTTAACAGGTAGCTAATTCTTTGGTAGTTTGTTTTCATTAGCCTGATATAACAAATCAGGAGAGACTAGATCTCTTAGAAACAATGTATTATCATTATTTTTGTGTGTTGAAATAGGAGCAGCGGGGCTGTGTCCCCAGCACCCCGGCCGCCTGGCTAGCTTATGCCCCGAAATAATTACACGGACACTGTATTCTTTTAAAAACTGCTTGGTCCATTATATCTAGCCTCTTTTCGGCTAACTCTCGCACCTGGACTAGCCCATTTCTAATAAGGTATGTAGCACCCCTAGGTGTGCTTACCAGGAAGATTCTAGCCTATGTCCATCCCGGGTCAGAGCTTCATCGATTGCGTCTGCCCTGAGAGGAGCTGCGTGATGTCTGAACTCACTTCCTCTTCCTCCCAGCATTTTGTTCTGTTTACTCCACCCACCTATGTTCTAACCTATCAGGGCAAGCAGTTTCTTTATTTAATTAACCAATGACCTTCCTCCATCATTTGTGGATAAAGTGGGCACACATGAGGTTAAAGGACAACTTTCAGAAGCTGGTTCACCCATACCATGGGCTCCAGGGGTCAAACTCGGAACAACAGATTCATGCAGCAAGTGCCTGCCTTTACTCCTTCTCAGAGGTCCAAATGACTAGGAATTAACAACAGACCAATGATGCTCCGTGGTTGAAGACTGAGTATCTGTGAGGTCTGGGCTTCCAGCTCTAGCATGTCAATGTGGAATACCATGGTGTGACTCTCATACCTGCTGCATCTCTAGCTATGGTTGCCCTGGTAACCCCATCATTCTACAGCTTTGCCAGAAGCATGTCAACCTGGATAAAAAAAAAATAGGGTAGCATTTAGAATGACATAGGAAGTGGCCCTTCTTTGTCATATTCAGTGCTGCTATTGTCAAGCCTCTACAAGGATATCATGTGTACATCAGACAGGTGTAATGTCCACTGTGGAAAGCACGAGGCTGAAGACCCCTTAAAGGGTTCAAAAAATGTGGACAAGCCAACTCCATTGAATACCTCGTAAAGTAAGTGGCTCTGTCCCTTTCCCATCATTCCCCTTGAGGTTCTGAGTTAGTGCAGGAGATACTGTTAAGAGCTGTCTTACTGTCTCCTATAGGATAAAAACAAAGCCAGTTGGTCTAGATAAAAAGAATAAAAGTCTTGCCAAGTAAGGAAGAAAGCTGGTGTCTTTGGCTTTGATTCAGTGAGAAAAAAAAAATAAAAGTGATCCCAAGTCACCGGAGCAACATCTACAGGGTGGAATTGAGTCCTCAAGGAGAAACCTTGAGGTTTCTCATACCCATATGTCTGTTCTGGCCATGATATAACCTAGCTACGCCTCCCACACACTGCTCATGCTGCTGAACCAACTGATAGAATTGGAAAATGACCCACAAAGTCTAGAATTCCAGGAATTAGCAAGGCTGCAAGTGAGTTAACCTAAAACATCTAAAACATCATCATTGGGGGGTGTGGATCAGAAGCCAGCATTTGACCCTGCCCTTCCCACAGCAGGCTGTGGGGATAGGGGACTGTATTAACTACTTTCTGTTGCTATAACTGTAAACACCATGTGTAAAACACCGTGACTAAAAGTGATGTAGGGAAAAGTTTGTTGTGCCTTCTGGGTCCAGAGGGGTGAGAGTCCACCATGGCAGGGAGCCATGGCAGCAGTCAGGCATGGTGGCTGGAGCAGGAAGCTGAGAGTTCATATAAACACAAACACAAAGCAGAAAGAAAAAGCTGGAAACAGAGCAAGGCTATATAATCTCAAAGCCCTTCCCCAGTGATTTGCTTTCTCCCGTAAGGCCACACTACCTAAGCCTATCCAAACAGCACCACCAACCGCAAACAAGTGTTAACATATCTGATCTATGGGAGATGTTTCTCATTCAAACCACCAGAGGGATTTTCCATGAAAGAGGCTTTAGCGAAAGTAGAACTTTGATCCAGGCCACCTCTGGGCAACCTACCAGGACCAGAATCAGTCCCTTGTGGTGACTCTAGAGACAGAGCTACTCACCTGACATGACTGAACCTGAACCACAGCATCTTGTGAGGTGGCTGATTGAGTCCCGGGGGAAAGCCATGACCTGGGTGTTTATTCAAAATCCCCGAGTGCTCTGGCCTGCATGGTAAGTTGGTACAGGGTGGGACTTCCTCAGACAAGAAACAAGCAAACGGGGGCAAATTGGTGTTAATGAGGATGTTCAAATTACAGTCTGTAGGGACTAGAGAGATGGCTCAGAGGTTAAGAGCACTGACTGTTCTTCCAGGGGTCCTGAATTCAACTCCCACCAACTACACAGTGGCTCACAACCACCTGTAGTACATTCTGGTGCCCTCTTCTGGCCTGTAGGGACACATGCAGGCAGAGCACTATATACATAATAAATAAATAAATCAGCAGTTGCTCGCTGAAAGCTGTGGTGAGGAGGATCCTGAAGGTGTACTGAGCTCAGCAGGAAAGAACACTGTGAATCATGATGGCATTTCTTTGACTGGAGTGGAACCATGGCTGCCAAGAAGTGTTCCAGAAGTGAAGTTCATAGGGAATACAGGAAAGGTGCAATGATACATGTGAAGTCCTCATAATGAAAACAAATTGTTGGATGCTATCTTAAAAAATTAATAGCAAGATAAAGGGGGAGATCAAGCCACATCTGTGGTACAGAGCTATACTAACACTCAGGAGACTCTCTCTCTCTCTCTCCCTTCTTCCTCCCCTCCTTCCCTCCCTCTCCTCTCTCACCAAATAAGATCAAGACTTAGCTTATAGGTATATATGATGGATAAAAGAATCACAATTAAAAAAGATGAAATAATGTCAAAGCTTTAAACCTGAAGGATGAGGAAGAAACAACTGTTCCTACTAACAAAAATAGGGAATTGAAGTAGAGGACCACATTTAGGATGTGTAGAGAGGAGATGAATGTCAGAACCCCATTGTTGGGATGCTATGGCTGGTAACGATGGGCTCATCTGCCGATCATTGTCCTGGGGGGAAAAGCTGTGAATTGGACATCATGTCTTGTTCCAGCGTTTTCAGGGCTAGCAGAGGACAGCCAATTTGGACAGCTGGCTGGGGCGAAAGGTTTGGTCTGTGGCTGTGGAATTCGGCCAAATGAGCTGGGATGAAATCTGTGCCCTTGACCAGCAGTTCAGAGGGCTAGCTGGTAATCAGCCCCAGCCATTTCGGCTGTAGCATCTAATCGGATATTGGCTCCCTGTTCTCCACCTTCTTGCCAGCTGGATGGCTGCCTCCCCTTCCCGTCTGTCCCAACTCTGGATAGAGGTCACACCGAAGTTGTTCATTTTTACTGACCGGATGATGGGGAACGAGAAGGTTTGTCTAGGTCAACAAGTGTGCGCGTAACTCTTGGATGGGTGTGTAGCGTCAACTCTGCCCACCTGCTTCAGTCCACCGGGCACGAATCTTATTAATAGTTGCTGCATGTCCTCTCCCTACACAGTCTCACACAGAAGCCTGAGGCTGAGGATTGCTCTCTCTTCTGGAGGCTTGGTTTGCTTAGTGGTTCACATAGTAGCTCGGCACGAACATCATTTCCCATGATTCCATGGGTTCACTGGGCTCAGGTAAATTCTCTCGTTCTCTTTATTTCTCAATGATGCATCTGCGTCCGGGCATAGGCACACAAGCACAGGTGCCCTCGGAGGCCCAAGGTGTCAGATCCTCCCGGAGATGGAATTAAAATTGTGATCTATGTCTATAGATGTGGGTGCTGGAAACCAAATCAGGGCCTCTGTGAGAGCAGTACACACTACTCAGCACTGAGTCACCTTGCCAGTCCCTCACGAAGCTCTCCAGCAGCTATGGATGGGGTGGGGACAACTGAGATAGTTCCTTACATGTCTGGCCCCCTGCCAAGGACAGATAGACGCTTCTGATGGCTCCATCCCTCCCTGTTACCATATGGTCCTGTGTGTCCTCTCTTTCCAATGCTCCCTCCCATGACCTCTTCCACAGGGTAGCTGAGCATCCTATAAGTGACCCAGGAATGCCCAAAGCACAAAAGCAGAGGCTGCCGTACTTTATGTGACTTGGATCCAGACCATTGTCATAGAGACAGATAGCTCAGATGAGCATCGGGAAGCAACTATATAATTTGTATGAGTTGGGGGGAGGGGTGCATACTTCATGAAGGATGGCTTTCTAGTGCTTTCCTGAGGCCTTCTAGGTACCCCACCTCCTCTGACCTCAACTACTAACCTCTCTGCTTTCATGCTAGGCTGGTTCTTCTTGCTTTTCTTCTCTCTGGGAGAGTGGAATGGATGTGGGTGTGGTGGTGGAGAACTGAATGAGCCTTGCTGGAGACGTAGGGTCACCAACAAAGTCAAGCAGTGCTAAGGGAATGGCGGTGAACCCCACCCCCCGCCCCCCACTGATGGTGTGGATGGTGAAGGCTGTTGCTCCCCAGTGATTATTGGGGAGGTGGTAATGCCTTTGGGAGGTGGGGCCTAGTAGGAGGCTTTCAGATTATTGCAGCCTTGAAGGGGAAAGCAGGACCCCAGTCTGTGTCTTTCTGCTCCCCAGCACCCTCCCTCCCACCTCTAAGTGAGAGGGGAGTGGTTTTATTGTCCACATACTCTGGCTATGATGTTGCCCAAAACAATAAAGCCAGTTTGTCAGCCTGAAACCTCCAGTGATTTTGAATGCTCACTAATACACTGTTAACACATTTATAGTAGCTTTAAAGAGAAAAAGACAGGTAGCATGTGCTTTTCTCATTTATGGGATCATCGACTATATATAAATACATAAGCTCTCGCTCTCTCTCTCTCTCTCTCTCTCTCACACACACACACACACACACACACGCACACGCACACATGACATGGCAGCTGTCTGAACAATGAAGGGGACCAGGAAAGGGGGAAGGGGAGGACACGAAGTGAGTATGTCTGAAGCAACAACCCTGTTTCATTGTAAGGTATATTTTAAGGTCATACAAAGCTGACTGTCACAATGACAATGGGGAGAGAATACTTAGAGGCCTGAGAATTGAAAACCGCTATGAGTATAGTGCAAACATAGAGTGGGGTATTATAAAGGGGAAGTTTAAAGGAACAAGAAGAGGCCAGATTAGAAAAGAAATTATATCCCAAGCCAAGAAATTTTTATTTGCTTTCCTACATACGGAAGGGTCTGTAAGACCCTTGCACCTTGATAACTTGGGTGATGATCCAGAAAACAGAGAGAGCAAAAGGTAAAGACTGATTGGGATATGATTACAAAAGGTACAAGAATATGCAGTGAGGGTCTTGGCAGGGTTGTTTCTGGGGTGTCTTAGCCCATGGTGTGTACTGGGAGGAGGTATATACGCAGGCAACTTGATTTAAAATGTACTACAGACTCTATGGGCGAGTACAGGCTTCAATCCTGGCACTTGGCAAGTAAGTCTCTAAGGCAGGAGGATCATGATTTTGAGGCCATCCTGGCTACATAATGAGACTGTCTCAAAAACAAAACAAAACAAAACAAAAAAACTAGCCAACTAGCTAAATAACTGAAAAAATGAACAAATGAATATTTATGGGCCCATGAAATACGAATACTTGATAAAGAGTCAGAAAGCAGCCAGAACAGTGGCTCTGAACCTTCTTAACGCTGCGACCCTTTAGTACAGTTTCTCATGCTGTGGTGACCCCCAACTGTGAAATTATTTTTTTCATTGCTACTTCATAACCATAAAATTATTTTCATTATTGCTGAATCACACTGTAAACATTTATGAAGACAGAGATTTGCTAAAAAGGACCGCGGCCCACGGGTTGAGAACCACGGAGGTAGGGAACTCTGTGCACTAAGGTACCCAGACCTCTTCTGCTCCCGTTCAGGTCTCGGTTGTAGAATGCTGCTTCTGGATGATTCTTATTCCCACGGCAAGGAGAGAGGTAGGAGCAGAGTCATCTCTCACAACATCATGGTGCTTTATACGCTATCTGTGTAGGGACAAGAGAGATTTTTCTGGTCTTTTAGCTCCTCGGTAGCACTTCCTTCGTCCTTGCTGTGACCCAGGAGTACCATCTCCCAGAGATGCTCATGTTTTATTGATGTTTAACGGGAACACAAGTCCAACCCAGTACTTAGGAAAACGGGAGCAGTAATTCATTTTATCCTCGTATGAAATTTATGACTCATAGTCTTATGCCAGCGGTTCACCTAAAACCATCTGCATATCAGATATTTACATTGAAATTCATAACAGGACCAAACTTACATCTATGAAGTAGCGACAAAAATAATTTTATGGTCGGGGGTTACCACGACACGAGGAACTGTATTAAGGGGTCGCGGCGTTAGGAGAGTAGAGAATCACTGTTCTACATAGTGAGACCCTGTCTAACGCTGAACAAAAACACTCGGGGATTATCTTCTCTGGAAAGTGCTCTTATAGTCGAAGTGTTGTTGTTTGGCTTTAAAAATCTTTTCCCTGAATGGCACCAGGAGACTCACAATTTTCAGGACAGCAGTGATGCTACTGTGCCTTGTACTAGACGGACTGGTGGCGAAGGTACCCAGGGGACCCTCGCTGAAGAGATAACAGGCGTCTCTAGAAGTCAGCCTCGTGGTGGGCAGTGCTTTTGTTCGTTCTGTGAAGGCTGCTGCGAAGCTACTTAAAGTAGCGTCTGTGTGTCTCACACCAATGAGCGGAAGCGGCGCAGAAGCGTCTGCAGACAGAAGACCTCCAGGAGTGAGTTCTCTGAAGATGTACGAAGGCGTCGTGGTGGTAGGAAACGTGGACCAAATCAGGCTGCAGAGGAGCCACTGTTCGCTAGCCTGAGAGAAAAGGCCAGGCTGGAGGTTGGAAGAGACCGCAGGGTATAAGCCTCCAGCAGGAGTGGGGCTGCTCCACAAGGGGACGGAGCGATGACTAACAGAGGCATTTCCTTTTGATCAGTTTTCGTTGAGTGCTCACAGTACAACCTTGCCTTCCCCATCGTTAAGAAGCAGTCACTTTGGGTGACTTACTGAGACCTCCCACTATTGATCCTGGTCCCATCTACCGGCAAGAGTGCTTGTTACAGAGAAGCAGCCCTCAGGACTACAGCTCACTGGCACCTCCTCCCAAGGCTTCTTGTTCCTTTTCTGTACAGACAAGCTATGTTAGTGCCACGTGCCTTAAATTTTTTTAGCTCCACGTTTGTGAACTGGAGCTTGACCATGCCAGATATTTCCACAGAATGATGCTTGGATAGACGATTCCTGTCGTATACACAGTTCACCCTGACGGAAGACTATTTTGACTTTTCTGGATTTCCTTACCTTGGATATTAACTGAGAACGCTCCACACTTTCTGGATTTAAAAGCATATGCAAATTTCATTAGGCCATTCCTTTTGTGAAATTCATGTTAATGCCTTCTGCCGCCTTTTCTTGTTTTAACAATTTTAAGTTTTATTGAAAATAGATTTTTTTGTACAATATATTCTGATCACTGTTTCCTCTCCCCCAACTCTTTCCAGATTCTCCCACCTCCTCACTCCCCTAAACCCACATCCTTTCTTCCTGTCTCCCTGATTAGAAAAACAAAAATGGCATCAGACAAAACAGACACAAGCAAAAAAGGCCAAAGGAAATCAAAAGAAACACACACCAGTGCAGAGACACACATACTTGCTCACACAGAAATCTCACAAAAACACAATAGTCAAGAGTTCCTCCAGGTATTGGTGGCTCACAGGAAAGGGAGTGGACTGGAAACCGGTGCTGAGAGGGCCCACAGGGAGGAAGACAGCTGTGTCTACCTCGAGCGTCAGAGGAGTTTCCCAGCATAGAAGGCCTTGTGGCCTTGGGAAGGTGAGCTGATGGGGAGGTGCAGTTATGTGCAGTATTTTGAGTCTAGTGTCTCTGAAGTTCAAATTCTAGCTTTTCTAGTTATGTGATCTTGAGCATGTTAACCTCTTTGTGACTTGGTTTCCTTATCAGCAAAACAGAATTAATGACATCAAATTAGGCTTGAGCATGTTCTAGTGATTTCTTGGCTCCTAGATTGGGATAAAATTGGAGTGTTCCTTACTTAAACTTGTAATTTATGCAAAGTACTAACCCTTTACTTACATGAGTGCCCAAAGTGGCTTTTGTATTTACCACACTGGGGGTGGTTTTCAGACCACTTAGCTTATGATAATAAGAGAGGACCATTAGTTCATCAGAGATAGAATTCCAATGAAGAAACAAATAAACTTTTATGCAAACAGTTAGCTTCCAGTGAGACTTGAGAGAAAGCCTGAATCTCACCAAATATCAAAATGAACTCCCCCGCCAAGCAGATCCAGGCATAACTGAAATGACAGGAGACAAATCCAGGCCAAAGGACACAGCTTGTCAGGGATGACGGGACTTGACGGAATGCCTTCAGTGCAGGTGTTCTAACACGCAGCATAATTAGATCTAAGGTCTAGACACTTCTGGAAGAAAGACAGACAGGTGCATCAAGCCAAAATTCTAATTGAGGAAATAGGACAAGAGAAAGTACTCTGTGGGTTGTGCTTTGTTTTTGGGGTGATCTCTGCCTACTGAGGTTTGCTGGTTACCTATATTGTGACCGTCTTTAATTTGCTTCCCAGGCTGGAGAGATTTACCTCCTCAGAGGTGGTGGGTAAACAAGAGGCCGGCGCAGCCACTTTTGTTGTTGCCTGTGGTAATGGTTCTTACGATGTTGGGAACAAATCCAGGGCTTTGTGTGCGCGAGGCAAGAGTTCTACCGGGAAGCTAGGGCCCCCATCTCTTGAGCAGTGTTCTTTGTACTGTATCCCGTGATAAGGGCTGCTCCTGATTGGAAGATGTGCTGTGTTTGTGTACTCAGCCTCACTTCATACAGCATCCCCTGGGTCAGCCCTGAGCAGCTCGGAGCTCCACCCTCCTGCGTTGTCTGTCTTTGTGTCAAAAGCAGGATTGGCCCATTAGCTCAGGCTACTTATTAGCTCTTGCAGCTTATATCAACCCATTATTCTTACCTATGTTAGCCACATGGCCCGGTACCTTTCTCAGCTGGGTAGATTACACCTTGCTTCTTCCATGGTCTGGGCAGGACTGCTGAGGACTGGACTTCCTCCTTCCTAGCATTCTCCTGTTCTACTTCCTGTCTGGTTTACCCACCTATGTTTCCTGCCCGGCCAATCAGCGTTTATTTAAAAAAATGATGGACAGAATACAGACAATTCTCCCGCACTTGGGTACTTTTCATCCCCCAGAAGCCAGACTAGATGAGGATGGACGTGAAAACCCATTACATAATAGGACCGAAAAACAAAGAGGACAAAACCCAAGAGACACTATTGACAAAGAGACGGGCTCTGCTTCTTCCTTTTCCACGTTTCCTCATCTCACCCCTAACAGGGAAGAGTACAGCTAGGCTATAGGCTTCTCAATGCCTTCCCTTTGCATGGCCAGACCGAGGGATGAAGCCCTATGTGCTGAGCCTAGTCTGAAATCACGAGTCAAAAGAAACCTGTCTTACTTTATTTATTTATGTGGGGTCTTTGGTCACAGTAATGAGAAAGATAATTAACATAAGTGGGGGGCCAGAATCTGGAGGGCAGAGGCCCTCAGCGGGAGAGGAGAGCTCTAGTGGAAAGAGGCATCAGTAAACACAGGATTCCATCTGATTATGAAGGTTGTCTTGGACTTAAAACGCTGAAACCTAAGAGCTGTGACAGCCTGGGCAAGCTCATCCGCCAGCTCTGCCTCATCTCCAGCATCTGGAGCCTCAGCCAGGGAAGTCAAGCCAGGAGGGTGACATCACTGTCGCCTTATTAATGGCCCACGTGCAACCAAAGTGGGCGGCAGGAAGAGCTCTCTCTGCAGAGAACACTCTGTCTTGATACTTATTCAAACAAGGACAAGCACATTTCAAAACATGTGGCATTTCGTCAGGAAGCAGGTACAGGTCCGCAATCCCTCCCTTGTCATTACAGTGCTGAAAGCAGAGGGCCCTTTGATTACATGAGGACAAAGCTCTAATGGCAAAGGCAATCATGATGCTGCTACCCTTGACTCGGCGTTGTTGTCTGTTGCTACCGTGCCCGCTGTGTGTGTTTGTTATTGTGAAATTTGGAATTAAGTCCATTTTAAATGTGTTAGTGCTGAACCCGTAGGTGGAGAGAAGGAGAGGGAGTTATCTGTTGTAATCAATAATGCACTGAGTGGACCCAGGATAGAACATGGGTCATGGATGGTGTCATCTGTTGTAAAGAAAAGTCAGAAGTCAAAACAGGTCGTGTCACTTCAAAACTGAGCTGGCGAGTCATAGGAGACACTCGGTAGGAGGATCAAGAACTAATGGAAAATGGGAAACCATTGTTGAGGGCGAATAATACAAGTTCCTCAACATGCATTAATTAAATGCATTCACAGTAAGGAACTGGGCAAATGCCATCAATCATTGGTCAGAAGCAACTTATAAAATACAAAAGATAAATCGAGAAAGCAGTGGGGGCATTCAGAAAGTTAATGTGTGAGGTTAACATTTTCTCATAGAAACAAAAGCAGCAAGATACTTTGATATGTGTATATACATAATCTTCCATAGCCCGTTGACAAGCTAATGTCCTTTACTTAAGGTCAACTGCTTGTAGAATGTCAATCACATTTACAAGATATCTTCACCTCACCCGGGAGACTAGTGTTTGGCCAAGCAAGTAGCCAGGATCTAACATCTCACCATATGAAATTTAACCTGTTACAGCTACCCACTGAACTTAAGATCATCATGGAGCACATCCTAAAAACCTATCAGAACAGCATTCCTGCTAATGTGGGCACAACTGACATCTTGATAAATTTGTTAGGTGCTGCCTTAGGTAGACACTCATTGTGGTACTATTTATAACGGCAGTGGCTAAGCTCCGTATTGGCATTCCTGGTGTAGATCTTCATATACTCCCCCACTGAGGTATGAACTGTGAATGTCACAGGCCAAACACTCCTGCAATTAGATTACTGTGTGTGATTCAGTTCTCTCTAAGAAAGGGAGATCATTTCTGGTCACCCGATCTTGTCATGTGGGCGTATGAAAGGGAGGACATCTGTCTAGTAAGGGATTCGATGTGTTGGGTGGATTCTCCATTACTGGCTTTGATATATTCAAAGGGACAGTTTGTCAGGGACCTAAATGTCTCTTCCAAATTTAGTTCCTGGTGCATAGTGGGCAGTCCATCTGTAATTGATAACTGACATAACAAACAAATCCTCCTCTACACGGAAATTTGCTAAATGGATTTGCATGCAGAACGGTTGGGTAGATCTTAGCATATAATTAGATCAATCTTAGTATATAATTAGAGTAAAACTAGGGTATTTTTCAAATCTATATTTATTTAACTACTTCTAGTGATCTATTATAAATAAGAATAGTGTTACTGTCTTTAGCACACTTAGTTTGAATATTATTTCACAGCAGAAAGAAATGGTAACATATTTGATTTGTGCGTTTGTTGGCCCCGGATACTGTAACCAAATGCCAGAGACCAGGTGGCTAAAGTAACAAGCGTTTGTTCTTCAGAGTTCTGAAGTATCAGATCAGAGTGTCAACTGAAGCTGTTTCTTGAGAAGATTCTTCCAGGCTTATAGGTGGCTGCTTTCTCCTGAGGTCCTTCATGGATGAGGGAGTGCGGGAAGGAAGGAGTGCCATCCCTGGGTTGGTAGTCTTGGGTTGTAAAAAGGAAGCCAGCTGAGCGGAAGCAAAAAGCAAGCCAGGGAGCATTTTTGGTTCATGATCCCTGCTTCCCTCCCTGATCAACAGTGGCATAGCAGTGTAAGCCAATCACCCCTTCTCTCCCCAAGCTGCATCTTCCCACAGCAACAGAAACCAGACGAGAACAGCAACTCAATGAAGGAGGGTTGACTTGATCTAAGTCTGCAGGTACAGCCTACTGTGCTGGGAAGTTATGGGGCCTGAGCTGGCTTCCGGTCACATTGTATCAGCAGTCAGGAGAGAGGCTTGCTGGCATTCAGCCCCCTTTGTGCTGCCTGGGATCCCGTGGAATAGTACCACCAACATTTAGGATGGATCTTCCTAACCTCAACCTAATTTGGATAACTGCCCTCTACATCCCAGGAGTTTATCTCCTCGATGATTCCAGATCCTGTCCAATGGACAAACAACTGACAAACTCATGACCAGTTTTCTCACAAACAGA
This sequence comes from Neodon shergylaensis, assembly GCA_025134845.1. Taxonomy (NCBI): domain Eukaryota; kingdom Metazoa; phylum Chordata; class Mammalia; order Rodentia; family Cricetidae; genus Neodon; species Neodon shergylaensis. The sequence goes on from JABTXL010005037.1 coordinate 20,999,668, forward strand.
AGACGCTTCACAGTCAAGCCTAAGAGACCCAGTCTGTTGGAGCCAGTGAGAAGCATTAATCTAATTATTCTTAATCAATAAAACCAAGAGTCAGATATCAGAGTAAAAACTGGAAGATCAGAGAACCGGGGCAGCCACCAGCACCTTCCTACCTCTCCACATTTGGCATCCGAAAGGGCCGAGAGCCTCTCTCCGCTCCGACTTATTACTTCCTGTCTCTCTGTCCAGTCCTCCAGACTTCTATGATTTACCAGTGGCTAGCTCGACCCTCTGATTCAAAGCAAGCTTTGTTTGGACAAAACACAAACAAAATATCACACACCATCAGAGTAAGGAAATGCCTTTTGCTTCAGTTTGTACAAGGTGACCTGAAGCAACCCCATGTTGACCGTGCCTCTTTCTACACTGTCATTTTCTTGTTCTTGCATAAGCAGCTCACGAAACCCAACCCATCCTGCAGTGACCAGAGGAGCACCGTCCTGTTCTGTGGCTGGGGTGTTGTGTGATGCATAGCCACCCGCTGCAGCCTACTAGATAGACCTTCCACCTACTTCTTAGGACTTTAGTCTACACCTGTGCCGAGCCACCCCTTCCCTGTCCTATTCCCTTGTATTATTTTTCTGAATCTAAAGGAATTACAGAAGCCCGAGTTGTGTGATCTTGTGGTTGGAACAGTGTGGCCTCCACTTAGGCAAGCAGGGGGGTGGGAAGCATTGTTCTCCTCTGCTCTCTTGAATGCTGCTGAGACTTCTGATTGGTGTGAACAGTTACCTGCTGTGAGACCTCCGGAAGAAGGAAGTTCATAAGACCATAGCATCCCACTTCTTACTGTTCCTCCTCCTAGTGTATCCTTTCTGTTTCACTGCTTTTCTTAGACAGCAAATAGATAATGGATTCTACTGTAACATTTTCAGACATGTGTATCATTGGTACAGTGCTCATTTTCAGTCCCACCCGCTTTCTCATAACTCCTCCCACCCAACTGGTTCCCTTCATTTCCTGTCTATTTTACATCCTGTGTGTGTGTGTGGGGGGGGTGTGTAGTGTAGTGTAGAAACCTAGATTTTTGCACGTAAAAGAAAAATGTACAATATTTTGACTTTATTGCCCCAAATACCATCTCTTGTTTCCCACTCTTCCATCCTTTAGATCAGTCCTCCCCAGCTCACACCTTCTATTTTCATGTCTTACATGCACTCATGTATGCTGACATGTAAATCTAAATTCCCCACCTGAGAGAAAATGTGCTATCGGTCTTTCTGAGTTTGGCTTGTTTCACTTGGCTTGATTCCATCCATTTTCCTGCGAGCAACATAATTCATTCTTCTTGTGACTGAATAAAACTCTACTTAAAATAATATACATGTAATATATAAATAATACACACAGATATCATATCTTTACCCTTTCATCTTTTGATAAGCATTTAGAGTTGGTTCCATATCTTGGCTTGGTGTAGGAGGTCCTTCTGTTTCCGTGTTGCCTTCATTGGTTAATGAATAAAGAAACTGCCTTGGCCTAGTTGATAGGGCAGAACTTAGGTAGGCGGGGAACACAGAACTGAATGCTGGGAGGAAGAAAGGCAGAGAAGGAGGAGAGCCGCCATGGAGCCGCCAGAGTTGGACATGCTGAATCTTTCCCGGTAAGCCACTGCCACGTGGCAATACACAGATTAATAGAAATGGCTTAAATCATGTATACTGTGTGTGTGGGCATTTGTACCGTGTGTGTGGGCATGTGTACAGTGTGTGGGCATGTGTATGCTTGTGCCAGAAGTAGGCATTAGATTCCTTGGAGCTGGAGTTGCTGGCAGATGTGAGTCTGAGCTGTGAAATCCTGTCCTCTACAATAGCTATATACCCTCTTCCCTCCAGCTTCCCAGCCCCTCCTCCAGTTCTTAAAGGAAAGTAGGACAGATGTGAGGCTGTAAGGAGCTGGAATGGGGGTAGGTGGGGGCTCTTCCCTGACCTGCCCTGGTCATGTGGACTTGTAGCAGGCACTAAGGTGTGTGGGAGTGACAACCACCAGAAAACCTTCCTTTCCCAATGCTGTTTCCCTGGTCATGTGTAATCAGAGAGGTGGCAGGTGCACTTACAGTAAATATCTAGAGCCCTTTAAAGGACCCCAGCATCTCTGGGAAGAGTAGGAGCCCAGCTGACACCAGTTACTCACATGGCGGTGTGAACTGGTTCACCATCTGGCACAAGGGTGAGGAATTAGCTTGGAATTTGGGAGGAGAGAGGTGTTTGGAAGGTGCCATTCTGACACAGCATCTAGAAAGACAAGGCTGCAGCAAAAATTGTGTCATTTTCTTCTTCCACTTTAACATTTTGTAATGATTGTTGTTTTATAATCATAATGCTTACTAAATCAAATACCACAGAGGCATTAAACTAAAGCTCTGCCGTCTCCTCCAGTCCTACACAGTCCCGATGCCTCTCAATCAACATTTTGTTTGTTGGCTTTCTGTGGAGTTTACTGGCTGTGTTTGCCATGTGTATGGGAACTCCCATGCATATAGCTAGCATATACATGCACACACCCATATATAACATCTTAGATATTCTAAACAAAGACAAGATTATTTTATATGCTTAGTAATTAATCATGTACATCTTCCCAAGTGAATATCCTTCCCTCACTCTTCATAACAGTTACATATGTTCTGATGTGAATTTCTTATTACCTATTTGGCCATTTCTCTATTTGCAGATGGACTTTTGTTAAAATAAATCTCCGGTTATCTTCAAGGAAAGATCATGTTCCCTAACACGGGAACCCATAGGTAGCCCTCAATGCAGTCATAAACAGAAGGTCAGCATTAAATTGACAGGCTAGATTCACAGGCAACATTTTGTTCAGGTCTTAAAAAAAATGTGTAGACTGAAGTTATCTGTTACATAAAATATGCTATTGACATAATAAAGCTTTCCAGGTTAAAATAATAATTCCTCAAAAAATATCTCAGCAGGTACATGTACAAATGCTGTTGCTTCCATTTCTGTAACAAGGGTGCATAGGTCTGCCAGTGAGGACAAAGACCAACCTGCTTCCCTTCCCTTTCTCATTGAGTATGGGAACATGTACTAGTCTGTTAGCTTCAACCCTATTTGAAAAAAGACAGAAAGAAGAAAAGAGTGATTAAAAATTCCCCATCAGCAGCCGGGCGGTGGTGGCCCACGCCTTTCATCTCAGCACTCTGGAGGCAGAGGCAGGCGGATCTCTGTGAGTTTGAAACCAGCCTGGTCTACAAGAGCTGGTTCCAAGACAGGCTCCAAAGCTACAGAGAAACCCTGTCTCGAAAAACAAAACAAAAATTCCCTATCAGGTATAGTACTAAACTGTACATAAGATTGGGGGAGGGGATTTGAAGAGTTCACAGTAAATGCCTCCCTGCACGGTTCCTGTTATGATCTATATGTTTATTTCAGAATCGTTAAGGACTGGTTTTACTTCATAGGTATAAGTCTTATTCATAATTTAATCTCACCCTTGAGATCATAAATATTACAGCAAGGGTCTGGGCTGGGAAAACTTTTAGCTTCATACAAAAAGCTTGGATAATTTACTTGCACAAGATAGACCCTATGAACTAACCAGGACCAGGCTTCTTTATGACCTTGAATTTTAAATTCTAAGAGGTTCAGTTATCCAGGGTGGAAATGCGGAATAAGGAATAATGACACTGGTCCCGACCAACCCTGCCTCCATGTCTGGCTCTGCTCAGTAAGATGACAGTCCAGCCATGCACCAACTATGGCAGTCCGGCCGTCCTAGGGCTGTGGTTATGCAGGCAGACTCTGCAGGAAACAGCCTTGTGGCTGTGGGGCGTGGTTTGTGGCTGTGGTCCCTGGCCTGGTTTGGCATCTCCTGCAAGTCCAAGAAGTTCCTTTACCGAGGGTTGCTCTGCAGAGCGACTGAGCATGGAGTTTTCTTGCATCTTTACTGTTTTTTTTTTTTTTCTGACATGGACCAGCAGGGAAAGTGAAGCAGGGGCCTTTACTCCTTTACTTCCTTAAAGTGGAGCAGAGAGTTGTGTAAATAGCAAAGTCCTACCCCAAGCGCTTGTGGGAACACCTGCTGAAGTACGTTATCCGACCCCAAGCGTCATCTACCTGCAGAGCTCACAAACTGTGGTTGGTCCTCCGTGTCTGTTAGTGAAGGTGAGCCAGGTCAGGGTAGAGCTGAGTCCTCGCTCAGTTTCCAGTGCAGGGGGAAATCTGCCCCGTTTCTTCCCTCTGTGCCTCTCCACCCTTCACCCTGCCTGCCAGATTATCCACAAACACACAAGGAGGGCTCAACCCTGTAATCCCAGCACTTGGGATGATGAGGCAGGAGAATCACAAGTTTGAGGCCAGTCTGCACTATGTAACCAGACTCTGTCTAGAAAAGCAAAGGAACAAATCAAAACAAAAGGTTTCAAAGAGGACCAGGAAGATGCTTCGGCAGATAAAAGCATTTGCTGTGGAAGTCTGATGACCCAAGTTCCGTTCTCCTTAACCCACGTATAAACCAGGATGAGGTAGTGTGAACCGTAACCCCCGTACTCCTGTGTCCAGAGATGGCATCAGCAGAAGGACCAAATATGGTGGAAGATAGGAACCAACTTGAAGAGTTCTCTGACCTCCACGTGCCACAGGTGTGCCTGTGCTAAAACTGCCCTCTCTCTGCCCCAATAAAATTTAGGATGAAATTACCTTCAGGAAAAAAGAATTCAAAATTGTTGGTATTCTCAGAGCTGTTTTGTTCTCCTGTTATTTTTACTGAGTCTCAAGAAACCAAGGCTGGCCTTGAACTCTCCATGTAACTAGAATAACCTTGAACTCCTGATCCTCCACCCACCAAGTACTGAAATTACAGGCATGTGTCACCACACAGTAGATGAATTTCATGAAGGACCAACATGGGACCTGTGTTGAGAAGTCTATGTTTTTAAGAGAAGCCAGAAATCTTCTTAATTTTTATATAAAATCTTTTGACTCTTAAATATGCTACTAAATCACACCCACACACACACAAAATAAAGTTTATCTCAGCTACTTCTTTGTTGCTCTGAGGAAATGACCCAAGAACCACGACCAAGGCAACTCATAGCAGGAAATGGTTTTTTGGGCTTAGGGTTTCGGAGGGGTAGGTGCCAGACACGGAAGGGGAGCAAGGCAGCAGAGCAGCGGCACAGCGTGGTAACTGCGGCTGAAAACCTCAAAGTGATCTTCCTCCAGCAAGGTCACGCCCACTCAGCCTCCCCAAATGAACACCACTAACTGTTATCAAGAGTTCAAACACACGAACCTAGGGAAAACATAGGCATTCAAACCATCATTCCAACTCTACAGCCTTGGCTGGTCTGGGACTCACTATGTGGGCAACAGGATGGCCTAGAACTCACAGAGATACGCCTGCTTCTGCCTCCCCTAAGTATTAGGATTGATGGCATGCACCCTCGCACCTGACCAAATCACAGAAAGAAAAAAAAATATCCCTCCAGGCCACACATACCTGTACGGTACATTTATCCAAAGTCAGTTTGTAATCCCTACAGCTAACAATAACTTTAAATCCCAAGGTTTCTGCCCCATTTGTCTGGTAACAGGATTGTAACCCAACACGTAAGTGGTGGATCGTGACCCACAATGCCCTGGGCTCGCCACCTCGACAACCTTAATTGACGAACGCGGAGTCTGCGCCGACCTGTTTTCTTTCTCTCCTTTTCGGTCACTGTCATCACTGCATTTGAGGCTAAGCTGATTCTTTCCTGTAACTTCGGGAACCAGAGCTGACCGATAACATCTGCACTCCGGAAGGAAGTGGGATAACCACACCACGTCCCAGGGCAGCAGTCCGCTCGCAGCGGGCACTTGGGACCACAGTGAATTAAATCCCTGTCTGAGATGCTAAAGCGCACAAGAGGGCCCTCTTAACAGGCCGTTTCCAATGAACTCTCCAGGTGTTTTCTCAGCAAAATTGGAGGGGCCCCGCTTCCCCTGAAGGCTTTAAATGAAAGGCAAGCGAACGCCTGAGGATAGCAAGACTGCCAACTCAACAGTACCTTCTTCCTGTCTCCATTTAGGTGGACGGAAACTGTTTTCTATTATCTGGCAAAGGGGTCCAAGGAATCCCCCTTTGCGTTATGAAGGTTTGGACCTGGCGGGAGAAGCTGAGAGCCGACAGATTAGCAGGAGAAATACAAAACTATACCAGCAGGGAAGACGAGAGACTAGGAAGCAAGGGCTCAGTAACCTGTGAGAAGTTTATACTCTCTTATATAGGGGAGAAGGGTGGGGAGGGGCAGCAGCTTCCAGCCCAGATAACAGCCGGGGACAGCTTGCCCAGATAGTGGTGTCAATCCTAATTCTTCTACAATGTTCTCTGTTGAGATTCAAAGACAGGCTTCATGGTGTATACCGTTCTTTAATTCTTTCTCCGTGGCTTGCTGTGTAGCAAGGTGGCTGACCCCTGACATTTCCCTCTCCTTGTTCTCTTGCTTCTCCTCTTCCTCGTTTCTCCGGCTTATTCTCTCTGCCTGCCAGCCCCGCCCAGCCTTGCTCCTGCCTTGCTATTGGCCATTTAGCGCTTTATTAGACCATCAGGTGTTTTAGACAGGCAAAGGAATCACAGCTTCGCAGAGTTAAACAAAATGCAGCGTAAATGAAAGCAACACACCTTAAAATAGCACGCTCCAACTATTCCCAGCTCTATCCATAAAAACTTAGATTTATCACATTTTATCACACAAACCATGGTCATTATAAAGGAGGTAATGACTTCATTTTGCAATATGCAGAACTATAATCTCTAAAGACTTTTTTCTACAAAAAATTCACCTTTATTACCATTTATATTTCACACGACTTTATCATATTCATCACATTTATATTTTTTAAATTAAAAAAACAACAACTTGTGTGTATGTTGTACACAGGTGCCATGATGTGTATGTGTGGAAGTCAAGGTAAAGCCTGTGGTAGTGAAGTTCTCTTCCCCTTTGTGGGTCTTGGGGACCAAGCCCAGGTCATTAGACTTGCCAGGAATGTCTTTACCCAAGGCCCTATATTCTTTTTAAATTTCAAATGTTAATGTATAGGTTATATCCGGTTACAACAAATTTTAAGCAGGAGACAAAAAAATCTTATGTCTATTCAATATATTAATTGAAAAAATGCATATTGTTATAAAGAGACTATGGACTTCTATAAAACATTTTCTAGGTATTGTTTGAGACCTTGGGATGTGGTAAGAGACAAGGATTATGGTGAATTGTATTTAGCTGCAGAAAATGAAATCCACCCAAATCAAAGGATTTGGTGCTGGGGAGGATTGGGAGTCTGGACGGCCTCTTGCAGGTATCCAGGTTGAGCTCTCAAGAAGCGCGTGACTCAAGGAAAGCCACTGCGCAACCTCCACTGCGCAGCCTCCACTGCGCAGCTTCCACAGATGCCAAACAAACAAGGGACTGATTGTGCTCCTGGCTGCAGAATGTCCTCGCTCCCAGAACTGTCGTTCCTTTGACAGTGAGATGTCAGATCGGGAGCCTGCTGACTTCAGACCCACCCTGCTTTTTGCCGTGTCTACTAGCAAGGAGATGCTGTCAGCTTCACTTAAACGCAGATGACACGCAAAGTTCTAGCTTCAACAGCATGCGAATTGGGCAAATTTTAGCAAGGGAAACACATGTGCTCTGAAGCCAGGTACAAGCAACTCAGAAAGCCAAGGGTTAACCTCCACTCCCAAGTCCATGCTCACTGTCCCTTTAGCAGCCTGACATCAGCCGCAGTAGAAGTAGGTTTACCTATCACCGATATTACCAAGGTACCGCCACCAACAGCAACAAAATGGATTTATTGTGTGCTAGAAAAGGGTATTAAGCAAATAATACTCTTTCACACGTGAACGGACAAATTTCATTTAAAAAGAAAGGCAGAGAGGGTGGGGGTGCACTCCTTAAATCCCAGCACTCAGGAGGCAGAGGCCAGCCTGGTCTACAGAGTGAGTTCCAGGACAGGCAGAGCTACACAGAGAAAGCAACAACAACAACAACAGCCACCACTAACAACAGAAACATTGCTACAAAGTCCCTTGCCACTTTCTGGCATGAGCGCTAACAGGTTTCCACTTGAAGGACCGAACCTCCTGAACTAAATCATACAAATGCAATGGTTATGACACTAATAATTGAAGCAAAAATTAAAATCAATATCCTGACAGAAATGAGAGATAGTGTGCTGGAACAACGATTGGATTAGGAGTTATAAATATTAAAAATAATACTTGCAAAGAGCTTTTAGTCATGTGACAGTGACTTCTTAAATACGTATAAGTGGCACCGGTGCAATGTGAATTTTGATATAATTTAAAATTTCTTATTTTATTCTCTATTTGTGTGTATGTGGGAAGATGTATGTGTGTGGTGTATGTACATGTATGTGTGATGGGTATGTGTGCCTATGTACACTCATGGAGGCCAGAAGAGGATGCCGCGTAACCTGCTCTATGCTTCTCCGTTTTACTCCCTTGAAGCAGGGTCTCTCACTGAAGCAGGAGCCCCGCCACCAGCCCGCAAGCCCCCGTCTCTGTGCCTCACAACACTGGGGTTAGGCATGATTGCCCATGCCCAGATTTTGATTTAGTTGTTGGGGATTTGAACTCAGGTCCTTGTGCTTGCCTGCCAAGCTCAGCTACCTGCTGAATCATTGCCCTAGACCCATTTTGTTTTGTTTCCTTGGGATGATCTTGCTACGTTAGTCCAGACTGGATTCAAAATCATGACAGTCCTTTACTTTTCTCTCATGAGTATTGGACCAAAATCGTGGACCACCAAAACCTAGCTTAGTAATTTTTAAGATGTATTTTTCTTTTTGAAAGAATAAGTGCAATAAAAATCTTTACCCCTTTGACTAAATCATACTTTAAGAAAGTCTGGCTGCAGACCCAGAAAGACAAATAACATATGTACTCACTCACTCACAAGTGGCTTTTAGACATAAAGCAAAGAAAACCAGCCTACAATTCACAATCCCAGAGAACCTAGATAACAATGAGGACTCTAAGAGAGACATACATAGATCTAATAATCTACTTGGGAACTAGAAAAAGACAAGATCTCCTGAGTAAATTGGGAACATGGGGACCATGGGAGAGGGTTTGAAGGGGAGGGGAGAGGAAGGAAGGGGAGCAGAGAAAAATGTAGAGCTCAATAAAATCAACTAAAAATGGGCGGAGGGAGGTCTGTTTGCTTTCCACTTGTCTTAAAAAATACTTTTTGTGTGTGTTAGCCTACAGAATAATGGACATCAATAGAAGATTTCTCTGTAAGTGTGGACTGTTCATATCCCTGCATGCCTGCCCCCTCCCACCACTACTAACCTCTCTTTCTCTAATCCCTTCCCTAACTTGCAGCCTACAAAAGGATGAGGAGAATTATGAGTCAAGACATATGCCTATCTGGGATGTATCTTCCACTCTTCAAAAAAACTCTTTAATTTATTATTTACTTATGTATGTGTATATTTATGTATTTATTTATATGTGTGTGTGAGTGTGACATGTATGTGTGGGCACACACATGTGACAACACACGTGTGAAGGTCAGAGGACAATTCACAGGAATTGATTTTGTCCTTTGGCTTTGTGAATTGGGCTGAGGTCACCAGGCTTAGTGACAAACACTTTCATACATTGAGCAATCTTGCTGGTCCCAATCTCCCATTTTTGGGGTAGAGGTTTTGAGACAGCATTTCCCTGTGTGGCCTTGGCTGTAGGCCAGGCTGGCCTCGAACTCACGGAGATCTGCCTGCCTCTGCATCTGCCTCCTCTTTCCCGTTCTTAATCCTTCATTTTAATTTCATGCTCTGGGTATCTTAATTATAAGATTACCGCTCCCTGCATCTTCTGGAGTCTGTTCCTGAGAGTAGACTGCCCAGAACCTGGTGCAGCCAAGGATCAGATGTGAGAATGGGAGAGGAGGTCCATGGTGTGGGTGATGTTTGAATGTACGAACTAGGCTGTTCTTGCATATTGGCAGAGGGTTTAGAGGTGGTGGGGGGAGGGGAGCCGAGTTCTGGTCAGATGACAGGGTGCTGGCTGTCCCTGCATCGCCGTGTCCAGTGCAAAGCTTGCAGGAGCTTGTACACTGTAAATCTGAATTCAGCATCTAGATTGTTGCAAGGGTATATTGTTGAAAACAAAGGATGTAAGGATATCCTACTATCTGTACGATTGTCTTGTAGTTTAAAATATCAGATTTGTGGTTTACAGCCCTCCATCCATCGCATGCCCTGCGTGTGTTTAGAGGAACGCTTTTTAGCTACGCTGTCAGCGTTTCCCACAGTGACTTCTGTCAATGTGAATCTTTCTAAGACTGAGCCACTTAAAAGCATGTCACAGGCACCATGGGACTTCCCTGACGAGTCTCACACCACACATTTCCTAAAAACAAGAACATCCTGTTTTAAAACCCTGCTTATCGTTTTCACCCCCGAAGAGGATCATGTGATATACTAAACTGATCTAACAATTTTTTCCCATCGCCTTAAAAATGCCCACAGTCAGGATTTAATCGTGTGATGAGGTAGTGAAATTAAGAAAGTCTTTCTCTCAACTATTTGGAAGGTCAAATCTGATTTCTCCATGTAAAGAGGAAATGTTAACACTCTGAGGCTTTCCACCTATTTCCTCCGAGTTCTAGGGAGACGAAGAGCGAGCAAATGCCAATGGCGGTCCAGCTTTGACTGCAGCCGCTGCTAAGCCGCTCTTAAATGGCACGCGTCTACCTTTCCTCCTGTCAGCATCTGCTCTGATCTTACCTCCCTCCTCAAGCTTACAGCAAGAAGGGGAACTTCAAATAAGGAAAAGTTTTAAGTAAATAAAACTTTAAGGAGGTTGCCTTAACGAGGTTTTAATTTTTAAGACTGAACTTTACACATTTATAGATCCTCACAGCGTTTAAAAAAAAAATGACTTCTTTTCCTGTCTCTTGGCCAGCCTTGATTCTCAGTGTCTTCATACATCAGTGATCACAAATATTTATGAAAGCTTGGTCTTCCATTGATAGCTCAGTATCTGACTTGACAATGAACTATAATGTAAATATAAAAAAATGTAAAAAAATGTAAATGTAAAAAAAATAGGTTGCGTCTGTCTTCCGAGATTTCATTCAAGGACAGATAGGATGTTCTGGCTAGAAAACCCATCAAGGGTCTTTTCTTCCTTTCTGTCTCTGCTTCCCCTGCCTCCAGTGATCATCCTGAAACACCACTTTCTCTGCAAGCCTTCCCTTCAGTAACCTCTTATTATTTGGAGTGTTTACTGGATGTAGATGTATTTGGTATAATTTAAACTGTATGCCACAGTTTGTGATTGATCTCCCAGCTCTCCCTGGCTGGACCCCCTTAGGTGCATACTAAGTATAAGAGATTAATGCTGTTAGGTTTTCTTGGGGGTGGGTGTCTCAAATATATTTAGATTTGTATGCCTTTGTCTCCTGGAAACCTCTACACATGAATATTTATAAGAAAAATTTTCTTTCCAAACAAAATCTTGCTTCCTGAAAGAGTATTGATACAAAATGATTAGCTTTATTTCAAACCTATGAGTGAATGGACAGAGAATACAAAATAGCACATATATGTCCACACACACTTAATGCACCATTTGGTAGACTGTTCATCCATCGAAGCAATGCTACTCAAAGTCCAACAGATAATGCTGTTTGGTGCTCAATGGTGGAGCGCTTGTCCAGCACGCCTGCTGAGACCTAGGGTCCAACCTTCAGAAGGGAGACGGAAGGGAGGGGAAAGGAGGAGATGGGAGAAGAGGTGAGGGGATAGGAAGGGAGGGGAGGAGGAGAGCAGAGGAGAGGAGAGGAGAGGAGAGGAGAGGAGAGGAGAGGAGAGGAG
>JABTXL010005037.1:21011571-21023806 GCA_025134845.1 Neodon shergylaensis
AGAGGAGAGGAGAGGAGAGGAGAGGAGAGGAGAGGAGAGGAGAGGAGAGGAGAGGAGAGGAGAGGAGAGGAGGAGGAAGGAAAGGGGACATGAGAGGAGGGAAGAGAGCTTAGGTGAGGAGAGGAGGGGGAGGAGAGAGAACAGGAAGAGAGGGGAGGAGAGAAGAGAAGGGAAGAGGAGAGGAGAGGAGAAGAAAGGAGAGGAGAGGGAACTGGAAGAGAAAAGAGGAGAGGAGGGGGAAGGTGAAGTGACAGGAGTGGAGGAGAAAGGAGAAGGGACAGGAGGGGAGGAGGGAGGAGAGGAAGGGAAAGGAGAGGAGGTGGCACCAAACACACACCTATTACCAGTATACATGGAAATCAAATCTGAAGCATAAGCAGCCAAAGGCTTTAAAGCAGCATGCCAACATTGTTTTGTGTTGAATCTAAGAATAGAGAACTCGGCCTGAATCTTTCCTTTCTTTTCATTTTTCTAGACGTGCACTTCTGTTGAATTCTACAAAGCGCGTGTTCATGACAGATTAGAAGAGAACTGTTTGCCTCAGGTAGTTTCAAAGGCAGCGTCCTAAAAATAGTGCTCGGCAGAAGTGATGTGTGTGCGTGAGTGTGTGTGTGTGTGTGTGTTTGTGTGTGTACAGATAAAGAGAAAGAAAGTAGGAAATTCCAACAGCAGAGAAAGCATCTGTGGTATGGGTTGGGCTACTTTTGATACTGAATGGCAGCGTGTGCCTAACTATTGTTCTTCCTGATTCCGCATCCCATGCGAACAGAACAGGCCCACAAACCGGAGGACTAGTTGGCCGATCTGCTACATGGAAACATGTTTAAGGAAATGAGCGAAGTGACCGAAGACCCATAGGCCAGGTCCCAGCGCTAGACGTTTTCTGCAGAATTCTTCCTCCTTTGGTTTATCTTCTTCCTCTTTCTCATTTTCCCTCCCAGGATCCACATTATTCATGAATGACATCTCAAGTTACCAATAAGAGATGAGAATCCACTTACCAGCTTTTCATCGGGATGAGTGGGAGCCACCTGCCTCTCTCACCTGCCACTCCCAGGAATCTGTACCTCCCAGACCCTTACTCCTCCCTCTTCGCGTCTCTCTGCTTTTCCTGTTTCCAGCAGCCATCCTGAAACACTCCTTTCTCTGCAAGCCTTCCTTTCAGTAATCCCTTATTGTTTAGACTGTTTACTGGATGATGGCAACATGTAGACACATTGCTGTGATTTAGGCTGTACACCACAGTTTGAGATTGCTCTCCCGATGGGCCCCTCTTGGGTGGCGCCCCTCACAGACTCCTTGTGCAGGGCAGTCTCTCTGGAGACTGCATTCTTGTAGAACAGGAACTGCTCTTCTAGAACCGTGTGTCCTAGCACATCCAGTAGCTACCAGCTATTTGAATACAAATGTTGGCACGTGAATTAGCACTGCATAGAAATCAGTTAAATTAACATTAAGTAAAACTTTAAAAATTAGTTTCTTGGTTGCATCGCCCAGATCGCAATGCGCTAGCTACTATCTTATTGGCATAGGAATAGAATATTTCTATTACTACAGCATATCTTTGTTCTAGGATTTCCATGGTGCCTACGTAGCTCTCGGTTTAGAGAAGACGGTCAATACATTATTATTTTCCATCCGGTATCAAACACATTGATGTGACCACCATTATTAAGGGGGCAGGAGAATGTGGCAGAGAGTGAGTGTCACGAGGCCTTGAGTAAAAGCAGAGAAACATCATATGAAAAAGTACAAGTTGAGTTGGCACAGATGAAGGCTGGATCCCAACCTCAGCCTGAGGACCAACTGAATCTGGCCTCAGGCCCAGGCATCCAGGTAGCCCAGAGTGAAGGTAATACTAAAACCACACTGTGGGGTGGAGATCCAAGAGAGTACTAACGTGTAATGCATGAAACTGTGTGTAGATCGCTCATGACAGGTAGAGCATGCACAGGAAAGGCTCCGCTATGCAAATGACCCAGAAAGCCTGCAGTGAGTGACATAAAACTCCCGCATGTTAAATGCTAAGCTTTCTGTCTACTCCCTCTGGAAACTACATTTTGTCTTCATAAATCCCCTCTGCTTCCGTTGCAGATGGCTATCTCTGCTTATCTAAGTCTCCTTCCAGACTCAAGAACCCCTCTGCAGGTGTTCGCCACACCATGGCATCCCCTGCTATCACTAACATCCACAGAGTGTAGTTGTGTACTGAGGGAGGAGGCCGGGGAAATGTTTAGGGGAAGCTCGGGTCCTCACCCTCACTTTTTCTCACCATGTTGCACAATTAATTAGTGAACACTCGGTCTCCACAGGGTTGCTGAACACATGGAAACCTCTTAAAAACCCTGGCTGCAGTCTGAAGATCAAATGTACCTCCAAACCAAGACTGTACACCCATTGGCTAGCTGAGCTTGCTGATAGATGGCCATTTTCAACCTGTTAAGCGGCTCGCTCACGGTTTGACCCCATCTCTTATTAGGAGACTGGCCAATGCAGGCAGCGAAGCCTCGTGTTCTCTGCAGAGCCGAGGTTTCTGTCCCGGAGGAGAAGAGTGGCTGCCCTGGTGCTCAGCCACCGAACTGTCAAATGCTTTCTTTCTTCCTCTTCCTTTTAAATTGCAGCAGTCACAAAATGGCAGATTCTGAGAGGGTAAACATGAGGGTTTTACTCAACAGAGTGCTGAGTCGTGTCCAGAGATACAACCTGTCCTGTGCCTGGGCCCCTCCTAGTGGAGTCTTCAAAGAAACACTTTGCCATTCCAAATGAGGATGAATGAAGACATAGTAAAGGCCTGTCTTAGTGTGAGCATAAACAACACAGAGAACTCCCAGGGCTGATAGGGGTGTCCAAACTATTTGAGACCAAAGAGAGTGAATTGCCTCTGAGACATTGATACTCTTGGTTTTTTTTTTGTTGTTGTTGTTTTGGGAAGTGTGTGTGTGTGTGTTTTGTTTGTTTGTTTGTTTGAGACAGGGTTTCTCTGTGTAGCCCTGGCTGTCTTAGAACTTGCTTTGTAGACCAGGCTGGCCTTGAACTCACAGAGATCCACTTGCGCCTGGCTCCTGAGTGCTGGGATTATGGGCGAGTGCCACCATGCCTTGCCATGAGACCCTGTTATTCTACCTCTGCTCCTGAACTTGTATATAGCGAGCATCATAAAAGAAAACTGTACATTCTATTTGTAAAACTGTACTTAATTTTGTGGAAACTGTTTTTTAAAAATAGTACTCTGAGAAACAGGCATTATAAGGGGCCTCTGCCCTGTCCTGTGTCTGTAGCATCTGTGGAAGGAAGTGATGCTCTTGACTGGGAGACTTGAAATCTAGACTTCCCTGTCAGGAGCTGGGGCCTTCAGCAGAGAAACAAGCACATTTCATGAAACTAGGAGAGGGAGGAAGGAAAACACGTTTAACCTCCCTCTCCATCAGCCTACCCATTGGCCAAACCCAACAAGAAACGGGACAGTCGGCCAGTTGATGAGATTCATATCAGTTAACATCCCTTGGCACAAACCAGAGAAATAAGAACATGAATAGACAAGTAAGAAATATTCAGCCAGTCTCTCTACCTACTTATCCCTCTGGAGTATCCCAGTGAGGAAATGTGGAAGGCTACGAAAGTTTGATAAATGCTAGTTGTAACAGGAAGGCCGCTTGTTTGTCCCGGCTGGCGGCTAGCTTAGCCCCGAAATAACCACACAGAAACTGTATTAATTCTTACATCTTAATTTAATCCATTTCTATTAATCTGTATATCACCACGAGGTCATAGCCTACCAGCAAAATTTTGGCCTTGGATCCATGGCGTCTCCCCAACTCTGCCTTCTTCCTCCCAGTGTTCATTTCTGTGTCCCCCCACCCCCGCCTACCTAAGTGCTGCCCTATCAACAGGCCAAGGCAGTTTCTTTATCCATTTATGGTAATCACAGCACACAGAGGGGACTCCCACATCAGCTAGGAGCCTAGGTAGAATTTTTATTGACTCAGAACTTGTTAGTTCATATAGTAGTCATATTCCCCCAAATGCATAAGAGCTATGTGTGGTGATACACACCTACAATTCCAAGATAAGGGAGGCTGAGGCAGGAGGATTGTGAACTTGAGGCCAGCCTGAACTACACAATAAACCTTGTATCTACAGCAGCCCCAGAAGGACGGGGAAGAAGAGGAAGAGTTAAGAAATAAATTTAATGGCCAGGCAGTGGTGGCACATGCCTTTAATCCCAGCCCTTGGGAGGCAGAGGCAGTCGGCTCTCTATGAGATCGAGGCCAGCCTGGTCTCAGCCTGATTCTCAGGCTAGCTAGAACTACATAGTGAGATTCTGTCTAAAAATTAGTCGGTAAATCAGTAAACAAGCCTGGCGAGGTGGGACTTAACCTGTATTCCCATTACTTACTTTCAAGGCCAGTTTGGGCTACCTCATGGACTGTGTCTCAACATTCTTGCAGCCTCATTCACGGCTCTGACTAGATACCTATGTTCTCGTGAATTATCTGCGTAACTAGGCAGAAGTAACCGCCAGTGTGAAAGTGTGTGCCTCAGAGTTACACGTGATGGCCTTATTTCTGAAGTAACTGGAATTTTAATCAGTGGCCAGCAGTCCCCTTTGTCCCCGTTCACTTCAAAACTGACTTCCTGGATGCTTTCCATGCCTTAGAGAGGAAGCGAGGGTGGCCACACAGTCACAGAGGGGTGTGTGTCACTATCTTGTGACAAGACACGGGCATTTTCTACCGTGTAAGCCACAAGTTTGTTCCCACGGACTCCAAGCTTCCAGCTGACAATTCTCATTTTCCTTTGTCCTCACTGGTGAAAATGAAACTATGTGTCCTGGAATTTATGGGATTCACTCTGCCACACACTTTGAAGGAGTGTAAGATCGGTGCGCCCACTCTTTGTTTTTCTCTTCTGAGGCAGGATATTTATACAGCTTCAAATGCCCCGAACGTTGGAACTTGACACTTTAAAATAGGATCGGTGTGGTCTGCCGTGCGCCAGTATTTGAACGGGTAAATAGTGCGTTCTTGGACTCAGCAATCACCACTTGGCTCCCAGGACTAATGACAAAGCCATGTGGAAACACGGCAGGCCCGGGGATTTAGTTAATCTCTCCTGCCCTTTGTGTTAGTTCTGACTAGACAAGAGGCTGCGGGGCTCTGTGTCTGGGATAAGATCTGTGCATCCGGGGGCTAAGAGCATTACTCAGCGATAGAATGCTTGCCTGAGACCCAGGGTTCAATCCTCAGTAACATAGACTAAAAAGAAGAAAGGGGGAAAAAACCCAGTGCCTATAAAAGGAACATAAGTATAGCAAAGAAAAGCACACTCTATTGTCCAGGACTCCAGTATATACCAGAGCCTGGTGTTAACCCATGTACAGTCCTAATCCAAATACAAAGGCAGCAAGCATCTGCATGGTTTCATCGCTAGACCTGTCTAACCTCAATGCATTGTATTTGAGCTTTTTAGTTTTAAATCTTTTTATTATGGGGTTCCTAACATATTATTCCTACCTCAAGGAGGTAATATCTGGTGGTCGGGTGGCAGGAGAAGGGTTAGCCACGGTCACTCCATTTTGTAAAGCCCCTCCATTTTGGTGAGACAATGACAGTTCCCGGATGTAGATTCTTAGTTACTGTGTTTTGTAGATTCTTACCTTCCCCCACGTTTCAAGCCCAAGTAATGGCTGGCCATGAGAATATCTGACTTTCTTTAATCCCTCATTCATTCATACCATTTCACTAGCTACCCCTAGCAACATCCAGCCGTGGGTCAAAATAGAAAAAAAATTCATCCCTCTCCCTCCTCTCCTCTTTTCCCTATCACTGCTATAGCCTGCAAGAGAACTCTGAGCTCTGGTCTGACACTAGAGGTAACCGCTCCACGTGTCTTTCCCAAATGTCTTAGGGGTGCCATTGCTGTATGAAACACTATGACCAAAAGCAACTTGGGGAGGAAAGGGTTTATTTGCCTTATTATGTCCACATCACCGTTCATCACCAAAGCAAGTCAGGACAGGAACTCAAACAGAGCAGGATCCTGGAGGCAGGAACTGATGCAGAGGCCATGGAAGGATGCTGCTTACTGGTCTGCTCCTCGTGGCTTGCTCAGCCTGCTTTCTTACGGAATCCCCAGCCCTGGGATGCCACCATCCACAATGGCTGGGCCCACCTCCATCAATCTCTAATTAAGAAAATGCCCTACAGGCTTGCCTACAGCCCAGTCTTATGGAGGCATTTTCTCAGTTGAGGCTCCTCCTCTCTGATAATTCTGCTTTGTGTCAAGTTGACATAGGACTAGTGAGCATATCAAATAAAGCCTCTGCTGTGGCGTTGTTCATCCTCCTGTCTGTCTGTCCCTCACTCTTCTCCCTGACCTTACAGGAAGAACCAACAATATGGTTAGAGAGACCAACAAAAACACATTCGGTACTTTGTCTCTGCAGGGGTTAAAGAACCTTTCTTCAAATCCAGTTGCGTTTTGAGTTGCTGCTGCTGCTGCTGCTGGAGATTTCACAAATTTTCCTAAGCAGACTTGACCCCACTTCCTTTATCAGTAAACTGAGCATGACAGGAGCTGGAGCTACATTGGGTTAAGAAGAGTGAGGCGCCAGTTAGAGTCTGCGCAGATGGGTTATGAGGATGGACGCCCTGTGGTGACATTGGTGGCGTTATAAAAAGGGGAAGAGAGACATGAGCTAGCATGCTTGCAGTTCTATCTTGTGATATTCTTGTGTGATGTCTCCTAGGGAGACATGAACAAATTAATGTCTTTTCACCCCAGGTGGGTCATTGACAGTCCACCAACCAACAAAACAAACCCAATTCCTCTGGTCTAGCCTAGTGAACCAGGGGACTTGTTGCGGTTATTTACAGGATTATGGGTGAGGGGTTACGTACAGGAGTACGAGAGACCTGGGCAGCTGCATAATTGAAAAACACTTCCTACCCCACCCCCATGGGAGAGGACTTAACCAAAACTGTGTGGCAGAGTTTCCTGCATCTTGCAGGCAACGCTACCCATGAGGGTCCTCTTTCCATCAATTGCTCACGGCTTCTATCATCTTGGGAAGAGAGCTTTGCGGGTCTTGTAACTTTTGTGACTGCCCACAGTCTTCTCAGTTTGGCAAGTGTTCTGAATGTCGTGAGCCTCTTTCCTCTCTCCAGGATGGAATGTTTACACGATGGAGGAAGCAGATAGCTTCCGCCATGTCATGATGCTAGAAGACCAGATGCTAGTGTTTTCACTCAGCCTCCCCAGTCTTGCAGACTGTGAGCAAACACTACCCTTTCTCTTTATAAATGACTGGCTGTGGTTTCTGTGGATATCGCTTCCCCCTCGACAAGAATCTCCTGTGACTGACAGGCATACTTTCCTTCCTGCTACACAGATTACTTCATAAACCAAAATTTCCTCCCTAGATATAAACCTCTCTTAAGGTGACAATATCGCCGGGCGATGGTGGCGCACGCCTTTAATCCCAGCACTCGGGAGGCAGAGGCAGGCGGATCTCTGTGAGTTCGAGACCAGCCTGGTCTACAGAGCTAGTTCCAGGACAGGCTCCAAAGCCACAGAGAAACCCTGTCTCGAAAAACCAAAAAAAAAAAAAGTGACAATATCCCCTAATCTTAAGAGAGAAGGTATCCCTGAAGACCTCGAGGGAGAATCTAGTAAGATCGGCTATAGTCAGGAAGCCTAGTAAAGGAGGTGCTTTAAGAAAGGGATAGTAAGCCTGGCAGAGGTGGCAGATGCCTTTAATCCCAGTTCTCAGGAGGCAGAAGCAGGCGGATCTCTGTGAGTTTGAGGCCAGCCTGGTCTACATAGCGAGTTCCAGGACAACCAGGGCTAAAACATGGAAACCCTGTCTCCAAAAGCAAAACCAAAAGGAATAGTGGCCTGTGTCACATGTCCGGAGGTTGGGGAAGATGAGGACTGGGGATAACAATGCAAAATAATTGGTGGTATTGACCTGGACAGTTTGGGAGAATTATGGGGCCTGAAAGCTTGAAAAACATGTCTTAGAAAGAATGACAAAAAAATATAGAAAACAAACCATACAGATAATTTTCTAAAAAGAAATTCAATGGGGAAGTCGAGCTGTGTCTAGAGTGAATATG
The DNA here is from genome assembly GCA_025134845.1 of Neodon shergylaensis. Classification (NCBI taxonomy): domain Eukaryota; kingdom Metazoa; phylum Chordata; class Mammalia; order Rodentia; family Cricetidae; genus Neodon; species Neodon shergylaensis. The sequence goes on from JABTXL010005037.1 coordinate 21,019,689, forward strand.
GGCTTCTTGGGTATGAGTGAGAGAAATAACTAAGGGACATTTGGTAGAGGGGACCAGAGCAAGTAGGTGACTTGTTCGAGGTCATGTGACAATGTGAGGCTGTCATGGCATCCCCCAGATGAAGGAATTCTGCAAAAGTTTGCTCTCACACAAGGCACCACTTAGCCCAGATGGGAGCTAACTCTACTTAGGAGTGAGCCAAGAAAACCTCAGAGAGCTGCTGAGCCCAGCCCAACTCAACTGTGAGACGCTGCGTTGTGAGCTAAGTAATGGTTATTATGGCTCTTGCTGTTTGAGACAGGGTCTTGCTGAGCAGCCCAGGCTAGCCTCAGAATGATGGTCCTCCTGCCTCAGCTTCTGAATGCTGCAATTTTAGACACACTGCATCGTTCTGGGTACAGATTTTTGTTGTTGTTGTTGTTCAAAGCTACTAATTTCATGAATAATTATGTTTAAGGAAAAAGTAAATGACAGTGTGGGTCAAGTAGCCTCCTCTGAGTTGATTCTTATTGTTTATGATAGCAGCCTCCAGGCTAGCACTTGTCCCGGGTAACTCCATTTTCCCACACTGCATTTAGCTCTGTTTGGAGGGGAAATGCAGGCGTAGATTCTGCTGCACCCGTTTTGTGCATGTAGACACCTCCACCCGTCCAGCAGCACCCACTACCAAAGGATGAAGACATTCTCCTGTGTCTCATTAACCAGACTAAGAACATACAGGCCCATTGAAGCTAATAAGGATGGGTTTTTGTTTTGTTTCGTTTTTGCAGGAATGAGGCAGGGAAGTAGTCTCCAATTTCTTTGCTTTTCTTGCCTCCCTAGTGCTGGGATTATGGCCATATTCCCCACATCTCATGATCCAATAAATCTTAATTTACTTTTTTTTCCTCAAATAGTACATATTTACTGAAGGACTTTTCTGAGTGAGGCTTGGGTGAGTCTCTGGGGCGTAGGAGTGGACAGGGTTATAAAACCTTGGCCTGCTTGGAAGCAAGCAAGCTGAATGAGAAACAATGACAGTGTGATGAGGTTCACTCGGGGAGAAGTGGAGCAGCTATGACATAAACAGGGGTCCCAGACCAGCTCGGTGTGGGGGATCAGAGGTCTGGGTTGGAAACAGCTTCTCAAGGGCAGGTAAGGCCTGAGGGATGAAAAGGCCCTCAGGAGGGGTTGTGAGCTATATTGGGGATGGGGATAACTAGGTTTTTCTATATTTTTATTTATTCTTTGAGAATTTCGTACACTATATTTGGATCATTTTCTCTTCCTTCCCCTAACTCCTCCTGGATCCTTTTCTACCTCCGTACCCATCCAACTTTATGTTCTTTCTCTCTCTTAAAAAACATGGAGTAAATTTTGTTTTGGCCAGCCGTTCCTGAGCATGGGGTCTGCCCTGGAGTGTGGTTGATACAGCCACTGTCACTCCATTGGAGAAAACTGATTTTCCCTGTCCTGGCAGCTAACCATTGAGAACAGCCTCTCAGCCAAGGGTGGGACATCATACTTACCTTTTGTCCCAGTTTGTTCTTGGCTAAATGTTGGAAATGTCCACGGGTCTATCAGCAGACCTGCCCCCCAGAGGCCAGAGATGCTTGGAAGGGTTTAAATGAAAATGTCTCTAGTTCCACCGTGGCCAGAGGCTAGGGAATTCCAGAAAGGGGGTCTGGTTTTCCCTGAGCTCTTTCCCCCTGAAGGAGAAACAGTTTCCTGGAAACTGCACGAAATCGAGACACACCTTGACACCTGGGAGCAGGACTGGACAGCCCCTTCCTCCTCTTCCTTCCTCCATCCAGTAAAGTGTGATTAACTCCAGGGCAGTGATGCCCAGAGGTGTCCGTCTCTTCGGACCACGCCTGCTGCAAAGGAGCCTGCCTTCTTTCTATCCAAGTTCCTTATTAGCAAAGGTTGATTTCTAAACTCGCCCTCCATGGTACGTGGATTTCACTCTTCCAGTTCAGAAGAAAAGAGCCTGAAAGGGCTCCTACTTAATGAGAGATTCCTGTAACTGTGGACATCTGGAACCCTGACTTCTGAGCCAAGCTTATCCAAAAACCAACAAGGGCTCCATCTCTGTGACACAGGAGGGTCAAAGTGATCATGTATGTTCAAGATCACAATCAACCAATTTGAGGTGCAGGAATCCTTATCGGTTTCATAACAGGGTTCTGAGACAATCGGTGCTCTTGTACAACAGTGAATGTTTTATGCTTAGTGTCTGGTTGCCTTTCCTCTAGAGCAAAAGTACGGATGTAACCACCTTCAATGACTCTTCCGTCACATGAAAATCAATAGCATCTTTCTAGGTGAGAAATGAGCACAGCTGTTACCATTGGCCAATTAGTGCTCGTCTGGAAATGCTTTCCGTTGCCCAAGGAACGTACTGGAATTTAACTTGTTTTTTTTTGCAGTGTGTTTTCATTTCTCCTGGAAAAACTTGAGGGAGTAGGTTACAGCTCACATGTGTTTTTATTTGAAGACACCATTTTCTGAAGTCTTCACTGCACTGTACAGACTCAGTTTCGGAGTATCATCCTTCTGGCTCAAGGAAAAAATGTTTGGGCCACAAATTCATCAGCTTTTGACTAAATGTGTGCAGGATCCTGATGCAGGATAAAGACATACTTTTTTTTTCTGGATGAATCTATTCCTTTTCTCAAGAGATCAAAATGTGACAGGCATTAAGAGCAAACACTCTTTCTGGAACCTTCCTCTTAGCAAGGTTCTAGGCATGCGCGTCTTACATTGTGTTCTTGTTCCTTTGCCTCAAATGTGGTTTGCTTCAAGTCCATGGTCCTGGTAGAATCCCTTCTCGTCTCCCAGACAGTTCACAAAACTCCCATAATGAATCAGAAATCACTAGGTTCTTGCAGATGCTTTCTGTGTGTAAATCTAGTAATTTCTAGTTTTATCAGAATTTGTACTATTGGCCAGCATCCAAGGCCAGTCCTCCTGTACCTTTGACATAAAGAAAATCTAGGCCACTATCTGAGAGCAGTACCTTCTCAGGCTTGTTTTCATGGCTTCCTCCAGGCCAGGGCAGTAGGTTGTAAGTTTAAATCTAATGTGATCCCCCAAAGGCATAGTGACATGGCCATAACTGCTTCTGTCCTCCTGTGTTTTTGAGTCACTTCTTACTATGTCATTACTCACTGACTTTTGTCTGGTGTGTCAGGAAGCTGGTTTTTAAAGACAGGGTCTTTCCAATTGCTCAGGCTGGCCCTGAATTCCACAATTCTTCTGCCTCGGGCTCCAGAGTAATTGGGATTGCAGGCTCGCACCACAAGGCCCAGCTTTCAGAAATGCTTTTCAAAGAGATTAAGTTCCTAAATGCTTTTTGAGACAAGGTCTAATGTAGCGTGGGCTGGACTTTGTTTCTGATTCTGCTCTATTTGGAGAGAGATGCTGTAGGAGAGCCCTTGGGAATTACCATAGCTATGGTGAACTTGAATCTACTGTGAGTCTAGCTGTATTGTGGTTATTTCTTCTCTAGTTCTCCTGGTCATATTAGGTATTTACTTATCTACCTAATTGTTTCTCAGTCTATATGTTCAAATAAATAATAATGTATTGGATGCTTACATGCTGGAAACCATCCCAAGACCGTCATCTGTATGACTTCCTAAAATGGGAAATGAAGGATCTAAAACCCATGAGTTCTGGGCTTTAACTTTGGAATTAAATTAAAGGTTTAATGACTTACTCCTTAAAGCTCTTCAGAAGTTGCATTGCCACAAAGTTAAGAGCGAATGTGTGACCTGCTGAAAGAGAAGCCAACACTGTGGTTCCTTTCTGTTCATCCACTGAGAGACAAGATAACTGGATTCTAGATTGGAAAGCAGAACAGTCAGCAAATAGACAGCGATAAAAGGGGTGGGGGGACTGTTAACAAAGAGGGAACACAGTGTCAAACAGAGATGGGGAGCCGGGCGGTGGTGGCGCACATCTTTAATCCCAGTGCTTGGGAGGCAGAGGCAGGCGGATTTCTGTGAGTTCAAGACCAGCCTGGTCTACAAGAGTAGTTCCAGGACAGGCTCCAGAAGCTACAGAGAAACCCTGTCTCGAAAAACCATAAAGGAAGGAAGGAAGGAAGGAAGGAAGGAAGGAAGGAAGGAAGGAAG
>JABTXL010005037.1:21023816-21098553 GCA_025134845.1 Neodon shergylaensis
GAAGGAAGGAAGGAAGGAAGGAAGGAAGGAAGGAAGGAAGGAAGGAAAGAAGGAGGGAGGGAAGGAAGGAAGGAAGGAAAGAAGTAAGAGATGGGATTAATAGAAAAATCACTACAGTATGTATCTTGTTTCCTTAGAGACAGGTTTTCCAGCCTAGAGTGGCCTCAGACTTCCCATGGAGCTGAGGATGACCTTGAACCCTCTTCTTCCTACACCCACCTGGTGTTGCTGGTGTACACTACCATACTTGGTTTAGTAGCTATTAGGAAGCAGACCTAAGGCTTCCCGCAAAACCTCTGCCAGCTAAGCCACATCACCAGCCTGTATTATTTAATGTTTTAAATGTATTTAATTTTGTTTTATGCGTATTGGTGTGTGGGTGTCAGATCCCCTGAAACTGGAGTTACAGACAGTTGTGAGTTGTCATGAGGGTGCTGGGAATTGAACCTAGATTCTCTGGAAGAGCTGCCAGTGCTCTTAACCACTGAGCCATCTCTCCAGCCCCTAATATATTTTTATTGTCTAAAACTGGATTTTAAAAACCAAGTTTGTAAGCAAGTGCTGGCAGTAGCGTCTGTCCCTTTTTAAAAGCATTAGATGTTAGCAAACAAATTGCATAATTCCTGGGAATGTTGAAATTGACGTTGGTCATGTGTCCAGGAGGGGGAGGAACTTTGAATGAAAAGTAAATAGTTATCTAACACTACATAGTGAATTACCTCAAATTTATCAAATTTAGAAAACAAATAATAGTTTTGTTGTTGTTTTGAGGCAAGATCTTATGTAGTCCAGGTTGGCTTTCAACTCACCGTGTAGCCAAGGAAGACCTTAAATGTATGAACCTTCTGCTTCCGTAGCCTGAGTCCTGGGATCACAGCTGAGTGCCACGCAGGTTGTTCATGTGCTGCTGCAATGGGACTTGGTTTGTGTGAGCTAACGCACTAACGACTGAGTTACTGTCTCCTCCTCCAATTATTCTGAGATCCCATCATGCAGAAGCAGTCAAGTTGTCAGCCGGGGTTGCAGGCTTCGTGCAGTTTTTAGTTAGGTCAAATGCTTGCTTTCAAAAGCCAAATGATACATACTTAGACGGCTTCGATGACGGACGGGGTAAACTGTTCCCTGGCAGTGTTCCCTGATAATGATGTGGGGTGGAAAGTTCCCTGTGGGTGACTTCTGCAAATGTCATCCTGTCTGCTAGTGAAACTATCGTGGTTTTTCTCTCTGACTGTCCTGAAACACTAGTTCCTAACTACCTAGGATTTGGGTTTGTATTGGATGCAGGGCATACGCCCCATTTGTTCCTCTGCACCGAGGCTGGCTCTCCTGTGGACAGCCAGTTGGGGCAGAGGGGAGGAATTGAGGATGCGAATTCTGGTTTAATATTTTTCCAGACAGTGCATAGCAGAACATCAGACTCAGGAGGGAACCTCGTTGATTATAGCAAAAGTCTCTGCTGTCAGAATAGATTGAGCTTGCCTTCTTACCCTAGTTAACCCTGAATTAATGGATTTCCCAGATAAAGGGAAAAATATGGGCACAATTATCTGAGTATTTGTGGTGAAGATGGGCCAGGCTTTTTCTTTTCCTTTTTTTTTCTCTCACAAAGAGACTGTACATTCCCCGGTGAATCAATTTAACAGGTCTGCCAGATCCAAATGTGCACTCTCAATGTAGCTCAGGGGTGGAGCCAGGAAGCTTTGAGTTCAGTCTCCAGTTCAACAGAATAACAAGAAAACAAGCATCCATCCTGCTAAGGGAAATGGGCGGCATGTCAGCTAGCGGGGTATGTTGTAGACAAAAATAAGGCAGGGAGGAGGCAGAGCTGAAAGATGAGAGGGGTCCACTTTGACCTGAGAGGAAGGGGGCATTTATGCAAATGTGTGAGCTGTTGAGGAAGGTGCTGTGCGGATATGGGAGAAAAGTATTCAAATGAGAGCAACCGGGGCAAAGATCTCAGCGCTGGATGGCAAGCTGGCCCTGTGGCTGATGGCTGACTAGGCGATGACCTGTTTCACAAACAGCCTAACTGCCTTCAGGCCCATCATCTCCTCTCCAAAGGCAGAGATGAGATCACCCAGATAGCTCCTAGGATTGTGACAGCAAAATGAAACCAAAGGTAAGGAAGCTGACACAGGCTAGAGGTTCCCCAAGACCCAAAGGATGTACCCCACCATTATCCCCACCCTTCTTCTTGTAGAAGGCAATGAGACCTGCGGTGCAGATTTCTTGGAAAGACTAAATATCATCTTCTACAGAAGGCACTCAGTTCACAGGAAGCTCACACGTGGTAGACCCAGGCGTGACCAAGGTCCTTCTCGTTAGCTCCAGTCTCTTGGATGATTTCTTTAGCGTAGAAATAGGTAAGACAGGAAGAGAAGCTTGGATTCGTCCATGAGGAAGGGTAAGGGAAAAACAGCAACTAACTTCAGTGTCCCAAAGAGCCAAGGTCTAGGAATGGGGACCTGACAATTAGGGAGAAGGGAAGGTCAGTCGCCTCGAGGTTTGCTCAAGACCAGGGAGTCTTGGTGAGTCATCTGACTTACTCGAAGGCATTGGAATGGAAGGGAAGCAGGGAAGAAGAGAAAATGAGGTAAACTTGAGGCTTCAATGGAAGGGAGAAAATAGACCTGGTGGCTATCACAAAGCTGAGCAAAGAGAATCCTAGTTGATTGGGTCACAGATGGGAATGATTTCTAAAAAGAAATGTGCTGGAATGGAGGACAGAGAGAGATCAATTTTGCATGTCAAGAAAATATCCATACATGTGAAAACCAGTGATGGTTAGGTGGGAGTGTGCTGAAGACCACTTGCACCAGGGTGAGAGTTGAGAGGTGTCAACGATGGCATCGAGGAGGAAGGGTGCCAAAGGCGGTGACATCTGAAGTGATAATTAGCAGCTGCCCCCAAACCAGACAACAAATGCTCACTAAGCTATCTAGAACATCTTTAAATTCCATGTTTAATTAAGAGGTATGCATCAAGCCGGGCGGTGGTGGCGCATGCCTTTAATCCCAGCACTTGGGAGGCAGAGGCAGGCGGATCTCTGTGAGTTCAAGACCAGCCTGGTCTACAAGAGCTAGTTCCAGGACAGGCTCCAAAACCACAGAAAAACCCTGTCTCGAAAAACCAAAAAAAAAAAAAAAAAAAGAGCTATGCATCAAATTAATCCCAGGAAATCAGAGTATCTTCTAGGCCCAGTGGCTTTCAACCTTCCTATTGCTGCAACCCTTTAACACAGTTCCTCCTGTGTGGTGATTCCCAGCCATAAAATTATTTTTATTGCAACTGCATAACTGTAATCTTGCTGCTATGAGTCACAGTGTAAATATCTGTATTTTCTGGTGGTCTTAGGGGATCCCTGTGAAAGGGTCGTGACCCACAGGTTTAGAACTGCTGTTCTTGGTCCAGTGATTCACCCCTAAAACCTCAGTGCCAGGAAGGCTGATGCCAAGAGGGAGGATCAGCAGTTCAAGGTCAGCCTGGGCTAGGGAGTCTCTGTCAGCCAGAGGGGGTGGGGAGTCAAATTCAGACAGTCATGGTGTAGATGTCATGGACCAGCAGCAAAGTCAACGGTTCTGGTTCAGAGGTGGCAGTGGCAAAGGAGGTGGCCTTAGTTTGAATTTAGTCCAGAAGGCGAAAGAGAACAAAGAGATAACTACTTTGCTGTGCATAGGGTGTGGAGGCTGGACCAGAATGTTCCTTTCCGTGCTCTCGAAGAATTTCCCCCAAGCGCAACTTGACAAGAGCATTGTCGTCTGGCTTTTAACAAGACCACCCAGGAAGCAGTGCTTCTCACACCTCTTTAAGAACACTTTCCTTTCCTTTCTGTCTCTCTGACTTCTCTGTGCAAACTTTAACTGAGCTGAGCCCTAGCCCTGCTTACCCCTGGAAGGGCTCAAAGTCAGCTTCGGAGCCCTTCCCTTCTCCCTTCCTCTGCGACCAAGCACACAGCTGCGCCTCTGTCCCCACCCCTCCTCTTCCTCTTCTTCACTTTCTCTCTCCTTCTTTTCCTCACACACACTCATCCCGAACACAAATTGAAAGTAGATCATGAGACCACGCAATCTCTCTTCCACCCACTGCCCTATGCTCCCTTGGGACAAACCCAGTGTCTGCTTGGGACTCTGTTGCCAGTGCCAAATCCTGCTTGTGTCCCGGGCTGCCATGTGTCCAGCCCTAGGTAATAGTCAGACACATCAAACTATTTTAATTCTGCCTCTTTGCCCAGGCTATCTGCTAGAGGTGAGGTGGTAGACATCACATGTACCTGTCATGACCCATCTGCAAGTTAAGAATGACCATGCAACTTGCTTGGCTAATGTAAGATGAGGGGATTCTACCTGTTATTAACTTCTTTAGAGAGGCACGCAAAAATTAGTCCTTTTTCCCTTCTAGGCTCTCCTTCCTCTACCCAAGTGGAATAACCTTACCCCTATCCATTTCCTGGTTGTTAATAGTGCATAGCTAACATTTAGTGGCTACCATGGCCACTGTCTCATGTTTCTTTGTGCTAATGGGACTCAATAAGGGGGTCTTCTGTCCATCTCTTGGGGGTGGGGGTTCTCTCATAGAAGTGTGGTCAGACCGTGGTTTGAGTCTGTGCCTTTAGAAAATACTAGACTAGATAATGAATGGAGAATTTATTTTCTCAGAGGTTTGGAGGTGAGGACAGTTAAGATCAAAGCAGTGCTTGGTGCAGGCTTCCTTTCTGCTACCGAGATGGCGCTTCGCTGTGTTCTTAGGAAGGGAGAAACTCTAAATGCTTGTGTAGCAAGAGATGGACGTGTGGACGAGCTGGACACTATGATTAATAAGAATCCTTTCAAGGCCCTCAAGCCCTAAGTGGCCCTTAAATGCCTTGTGTATTACCATCTCATTGGCCACTTGAATTTCAGAGGGGACACATTCAAGCCATAGCGGGATGCAACCTAACCTTCAATACCGTGTGTGCTCTGACTGTTCCGCCATCGACCCATCCACCTCTCTCTCTCCTCTCCTCTGGCCTCTCTGTTTCCCGAGACACTCAATTTTGAAATCAGGCCGGTGAACAGCTCCACAGTGCATTCTAAGTTTCAGGTAGAAGAAGGAATCACGCATTTGTCATCTTAAATCAAAAGCTGGAAGTGGCCATGCTCCCTGAGAAAGATCATAGGTGTCTTTGGCACAGCCAAGTGGTTGAAGGCAAAGCTGTTGAAGGACATTGAACGGGCTCCTCCAGTGGACAAATGAAACATGGAGGTGAAGGGTCAGGCAGGAAGTGCGGCTGTAAAGGCTGCGGCACATACTTCAGAAGATCCAGTCAGCACGAAAGGTCGTCCCTATCCAGAAAACAGCCTTATATGGCTCAAAACTGCCTTCAAAATGCCAGGGCTGACCCTTGCTCAGCCTGTTAGGGTAGTGCAGCTGGTGACCTAAAGTTGAAGCCACTGCTCCTCACCAGTGGCCATGCTGAAAGTTCTGGAACCCTTAAGAATGCTGTTATACTTATTTCCGCCTCTGCATTCCAAACAGCTTGACCAGGTTATGGTGACTGGCTTCCTGAGATGTACAAATCAAGGGGAATATATATATATATATATATATATATATATACCACTCACTGATAATTTTCCTGGCCATTTAGCAGAGTAAAGCTGCATGGCAAAGTTAATATTTCTTTGTCTGGAAATACAATATCCATTCTGCAGCCCACAGATGGAGGAATGATTTCAATGCTCCCGTCCTATTATTTAAGGACGATATTCTGTAAAGGATAGTTGCCGGGAAAGGGATTCTTCTGGTGGAGCTGGAGAAACACAATATAACGTCTTCAGAGAAGGCTCTAGACTCACCACTCTAGACATCCATTAACAGACATCCATAATTCATGGGAGGAAGTAGAATGGCAGCATCGCCAGGGGTTGGGAAGAAGTTGTTGATCTCAGCCATCCTTCGTGACTTTCGGGGGTTTGAGACTCAGGCAGAAGTACCTGAAGCTGAGAAAGGATGGGCTATGGGGAGAACCACAGGTAGAGGTGCAGCCTGAAGGCATGGCCGAACTGCACAGTCACGCGGTAAAACATCAGGGAACGAGGTGTCTCACAGCGGGATAAAAAAAAAGTTTCTTTGGACTGAGCTCCCAAGGTCCAGTTGAAAGGCAGAAGGAGGGAGAAGACAAGCAAGGAAGTCAGGACCGCGAGGGGTTGGTCCACCCACTGAGGCAGTGTACCTGTTCTAATGGGAGCTCACCAAATCCAGCTGGACCGGGTCTGAATGAGCATGTGATCAAACCGGACTCTCTGATTGTGGCTGACAATGGGGGCTGACTGAGAAGCCATTGATAAAGGCACTGGGACTTGTTTTTACGGCATTTTCTGGCTTTTTTGGGACCCTAGTCTATATGGATGCACAGCTCCGTAGGCCTGGATGTAGTGGGGAGGGCCTTGCCCTCTTTCAAGCAGGGAAGGAGAGGGAGGAGGGGGTGTGGGGGAGCAAGAGGGGATTGGGAGGAGGGAAGGAAGTGTAAATATTTGAATGGAAAGTAAATAAATAAATAAATAAAAGAAAAAATAGTTTCTTAAGATGGTTGCTCTTGGTTCAAAGGCTGTGATGCTGTTAAATGATCACTGAGATGCAGAACATTCTACAAACATGGTAGATAAAATAGAAGCAGGGTTTGGGAGGCCTGACTCTCACCTTGGAAGTCCTGTGTGAGTAAAATACCATCAACTGTGTAGCGTTCCGTAGAGACGCCTACCATCCAAGATCCAATCAACCAACCCAAGGTAAACTGCTTTGCTACCTTATTCTAAGAAATGGTTACAGGAGTTCCAACCTTTGCCACCTGTAGCTTGAAGCAGCCTTTGGCCCTCCACAAGCAAAGCCCTCAGCCACAAACAACCCACAAGACACCTGGGGTCCAGGCGATCCTTAGCTATTAGTAAGTGAGCACACTTACGTGAGTCACTTTATTGCGGTGGGTCCAGAACTGAGCAGAATGGCAGTGTGCCTCTCACGGAGAAAGGAACACTCTCAGGTAGAGGCTTCCTTCCTGGAAATAAACAAATTTTCCTGACAAGAAGAATCTGCTGCCTTTCTTTCCAAAGTTTCTCCCATGTTAGCTATTACCAGGAATAACTGATTCGAAATAACCCAAAGCAAACCAGAAAGTACAGCTGACCCTCCTGGTGACTGTAAATCCCATGGTGAGTCTAAGAGTCTCAAATGTCCCCAGGGAGAGCTGAAAGGGGAAGACATTCGGGTTGAAACTCTCCTGCAAAGAGATCCTATCACAGGAAGCTCCAGGTAAGATGGAGAACGCAGGGAATTAGTGACCAAATCTACCCCCCCCCCCGAATGTGTCCCAACTAGCAAAGGAGGTGAGCCTGAGTCACCTCCTTTAGTTCAGGAAGGCCATGTTCACCAAGCCAAAAGGACACAGTTATAGATCTGACAGCAGCCACCACCAGCAGGCTGCCAAGATGAGCAGACGCAGGACCCCAAACTGCCACACCAAACAAAGGACAGGGTAGACAGCTGTTAGGAGGCTACAAGACACACACCGCCCTAGACTTGGCACCACCTTCCCAGTGCCACTAAAACACAGCCTTCCCGTGCTTAGACCTCAGGTGGGAAGAGAGGGAAGGAAGACAGCCCCAGCGCCAGCAGGGAGTCAACTTTTAAATGAGAATGGTTAGCCAATACAAAGGACATTAACCCAAATATTTTAAGTAATGATTATTAAAAAAAATACGTTTTCTCCTATCCCCTCAAATTGGCTGCTGTGGGAGTTCACCAGGGACGAGGGTATGACTGAAAAAGAGGGAGAGACAATCCCGTTCTCTGTAAAAGCTTAAAGCTCACAGCCAATTGTTAAGCTATTGTCCAAAAGAATTCTCGAAAAGAAAAGAAGACGGAGTGGGTTGCCTAGGGAGAAGAAGAGTGCGGCTCCTCCAAGGTGCAGAAGAATGTAATTAAACTTCTTAAAAAAAAAAAAGAAAAGAAAAGAAAACAATTGTTCCTTCTAAATGCCCCTGCTCGCTTTGCTTTATTTAGAAAAGCCCAGAAATAGGCTGGCAAGATGGCTCAGCAGATCAAGGCGCTTGCTGCCAAGGCTGCCAGCCTGAGTTCAATCCCCAACACCCAGGGTAAGGAGAGAGCTGATTCCACAACTTGTCCTCTGACCGCCACAGGCACAGTAATATATGTTTTTGTCTTCTAACTGCGACATGCACACTGTAACATGTGAACGCACACACGTGCACACTAAATGCATGTTTTGTCCTCTGACCACCGCGTGCACACCATGATGTGGGCACACATGTGCACACTAAATACATGTTTTCTTTTAAAGACCGGGGATCTGAGAAAACAGAAAATTTGGACAAACTGCTACGCAATGTCTAGCCAGACTCCCAGCAGCTGCTGGTCTGCAGTAGACTGTCCAGAGCCCACACTGAGCGCTTGGTGTTGGAGTCTCAGGGCCACAGCCTCACTGCCCTATTCTGTAACCTCTCCTAGGTTCCCATCTGTCTCTATCTCAGATAACGGTCCTGCTGAATTCCAAAAATAGAGCATCCCTCTTCTTTCTACTTCAGTAAAGTTGGAGCTCTTCAAGTATTTCTAGTAAAGAACTAAGAAATGCTTAACACAACAAAACATCAAACTCGAGGACTCCTCAAGCAGGGATTCATGACAATCATCCAAAGGCAAGGATTGCCTCCGATGAAAAGATTTTAGAACATTTGGCTGTGTCTTGGCTTTCTTTCTTCTCATTCTGCCAGGGGACTCTTGTCCCAGATTTAGAAATAGCTCTCCTTCCAGGCATGGTGGCACACGTGTGTAATCCCAGCTCTCTCTGGGAGGCTGAGACAAGAGGGAAGCCAGTTCGGGCTGCTTAACAAAGACTCTCCCTCAAGAGATAGGAGGGGAAAGGAGGAAGAGGGTGAGCAGGGTATCTTCCATTAAGTGGGAGCATCTTTCAGGCAGGGAGTACTTTTGTCAACCCCCGCCTTCCCACCAGGACACAGCAATAATAGCTGGGGACATTAAATTGTCACAACATAGGTAGGATGGTATCACAAGCCACAGACAGGGACAGGCCATGGATACAGCTTGCCATGTGTGATACAGACCCCACCACAGCCAAGAATACCCCGTCGCAGGCCACCAGGATAAGAAGGCCCTTCAAAGGAGGAATGTCACTGCCGGAGGGACATACCCCTTGCTGCCAGCTACCTGGGGGAATCCAGAGACTTCTATTCAGACACAGTTAGGATCTTGGCTTCAGTTGCAGAAGGAGTTCCAGGGTATTCGGTGCCAAGCAAAACCGAGGCTTATTAAGGAAAAGATGGGTGACTGAGGGCTCCCGGATTATCAGGAGAGAGTCATGCTTAGGAAACATAAGAGCCTCTTGTTCTTGCTGACACTCCAGCTGGTGTGTGTGTGTGTATGTGTGTATACACTTACCTTTAAGCATTTTTTTTTTCTGGGCTGGGGATATAGAGTTATAGTGTGTTTCCTAACAGCGAATATGAAGCCCTGGGTTCCATCCCCCAGAACTCTATAAACTGAGCATGGTGGCTGAATGCCTGCCATCCCAGCAGACACAAGAGAAAAGCTCCTTCAACAAGATAGAGGTTGTCCTCTGAAGTTCATCTATGGTATACATGTGCACACACACATGCACATAGATCACAGACACATCTACGTCATGCACATCACACACATACACACGCCTCTCTGTGTCTGTGGCTCCCTGTCTCTGTCTCTCTCCCTCCGTCTCTCTCTCTCTCTTTCTGTCACACACACAGAGACCCACACTCACTCACACAGATACCATAAACATTTAACCAAAAATAAAATGCAGCTTGGCCAGTTGGCATTTAGGGTTCGATGAATCACTAAATCTGTCATCATCTACTTTCCACGTAGGACTGAAACACCAGGCTCAACTATAAAAGAGGAAGTGTTCTGATGCCACTCACCGCCACACTGCCTCCCAAAGAAGTTGGAGACTGTAGTAAGCACTTCCGTGTCCAAGTGCTGATGGATTGATTGAGGAGCCCAAGCTGGCCTGAAGCCTGCTGTGCAGACCAGGCTGGCTCAAGTTCGTGATTTCCTGCCTCAGCTTGTGAAGCTCCAACCCCAGGAGTTTACCACTACGGAGCTCTAAAGTGTGTTTTTGGCTATATAAGCTGAAGTGTATCTAATAGATTTTCGCGCTCTTGGAAGGCTTATCTCTTGCAGTTTGTCGTGACATATGTTTCAGGTCTCAGCTTCAGCGTGGCTCAACACCTCTAGGGAAAGCCCACAGACTTAATTGTTGAAATGCAATTTATAAAAGAAAGTAATTTGTGGCGCTGGGGGTGGTGACACACACCTTTAATCCCAGCACTCAGGAGGCCAAAGGCAATCAGATCTCTGTGAGTTCGAGGTCAGCCTGGTCTACAGAGTGAGTTCCAGGCTCCCACGGGCTGCAGTGAGACCCTGTCTGAAAACAATAAAAAGAAAATATGCTTATGTGCTCAGTTTTTGAGGCCACAATGTCCAGGAGCATGGGGGCTGCTCCAGGAGAGGGGCTCACATGTCATCACGCCATGGGGTGAGTCAGAAGGCAAGCGAACACTCAGAGGAGCCGTCTCAGGCTCTGACAGCCCTCTCCTCTAGTAGCCCACAACTTGGGAAGGGCATCTATCCCAACCACAGTAACAACAACACAACCCCTTTGCTATTGTGGTTATGTTAAAGATTCTAAGATTGGTACATTACCCTGGGTTGTTCAGGGGAGCCCTACAGGCCATTACATAGATCTTTTCAGGGGTACAGAGGGAGACAACACACACACAAGAGAAGACACAGAAAAGATGATGTGGCTAAAAAGGCAGAGTTTGGACTGATATGGTCACAAGGCAAGGGTGCCAAGTATTATCAGAGAGGGGACAGGGAAGGACAGTGTCTCCCTTGGAGTCTGCAGAGACAGTTCTGCCTGGAGACGCTTTTCCGTGAGATTCATTTTGGACTCTGGGCTTCCTGCAGAGGAACAGCTTTATGGCTGTTTGATTTTGTTTTATTTGCTTTGTTTAAGAGAGCACCTTGTTGTAGCTCAAACTGGCCTGGAACTCGAGCTCTTCCTGCCTCTGCCTCCTACGTACTCAGATTGCAGGATTGAATCATCACATCCACGGTTTTTTAAAACGTTTTTAAAATAGCAGCTCTGCATCAGGGGTGGTAGCTAATACACGTCATTCCAGCATTGGGGACTCTGATGAAGGAGGAGCTCTTGAATTCAAGGCCAGCCTGAGCTACATAGTGGATTCTAGGCCAGCCTAGGTTATAGTGTGAAACCCTGTTACAAAAACTATAAAATAAAAAAAAATCACAAAAGAAAATACCAAGTCTATGACTATTTGTTAGGAAATTTGCATAGGGGTTAAAGTAACTTAGTTTTGTTTTTGTTCAGTCCCAAATAGCCCTTCTTGAATTTAGGGGACTCTCCTATTTCTTGACGCTTGAGGTGTGAAGATCCTGTTGCCCCATACAGAGTGACTGAGTGAATGACTGATTGGGATTTCCTAGTACAGAGTTCTGGGCTTTTTTGTTTGTTTGTTTGGTTGGTTGGTTGGGTTTTTTTTGGTATTTTGTTTTGTTTTTTGTTTCTTTTTTTTTTTTTTGTTTGGTTGGTTGTTTTTTGAGACAGGGTTTCTCTGTAGCTTTGGAGCCTGTTCTGGAACCAGCTCTTGTAGACAGGCTAGCCTCGAACTCACAGAGATCCGCCTGCCGCTGCCTCCCGAGTGCTGAGATTAAAGGCATATGCCACCACCGCCCGACTTTTTTTTCTACTGTGTCTAATGTGTTTTGTTCTCTTGTTCTGCTTCTATTCGGTGTTTCGGAATTATTTACTGTGTTGGAAGTCTCCATCTTTCTGTGCGTCTCTCCCTTGTTCTTGTTATTAAGAGACGTGACCGGTGCCCAGGCTCCTCCTTCCCTGCTTTCTTTCCTGAGCAGAGTGGATGTGGAGAGGCTGCTGGCCCGGGTGGGTTTTTAAAGTCACCCCCACACCCTAAAGCTCTCTCTCAGTCACCAGATGACAGCTCAGCACAACCCGGTGTCACTCACAAAGGCATCCATGGTGACGTCATAAATCTTCTATGAAAATAAGAAAGTAGGGTGGAGGGGAAATGGGGGAAGATTGTTTCGTGACTGGAATTTTTAAAAACCAACAAACAGGAAATAAAGAAGGTCGAGTGATGTGTTTAAGATAATCAGTGCTGAAAACAGGAACCCAGAGCAACTGTATCAGGAACGTTTTATGAAGTCCCTTTACATAAATTCCTCCTGCTGCTTCAGGGAGTAATGGCATAGAGAATATCAGGAGAACCCCCAAGAGTGGGCACAGAACCCCATTCACAACCACAATGCCTGAGTGTGATGTCAATATATATATAGATACTTAATATTGCATAGCTATGGCCTGGCGGTGGTGGTGCACGCCTTTAATCCCAGCACTAGGGAGGCAGAGGCAGGCGGATCTCTGTGAGTTCGAGACCAGCCTGGTCTACAAGAGCTAGTTCCAGGACAGGCTCCAAAACCACAGAGAAACCCTGTCTCGAAAAAAAACAAAAAACAAAACAAAAAAAAACTTAATATTGCATAGCTATGATCAGATAGGTATATGTGTGTATTATATACATTTGGTCTCAGCCCCTAGTTCCTGATCGAGTACCCCTAAAACTCTTAACTTCCTGAGTGATACAGATGCTGGGAGCATTTTGTGTTTTAATATTTGGCCTCTCTTTCTGACTCCTGATTTCATGTTCCTAAATCTCTTGGGACTTCCTGGGTGGTAGGACACGGTTTGTTCCAATGAAGTGACTCTTGGTAGGCTTTTAGTAGCTTGGAACTCTCTTATTTAGACAAAATGGGGAGGTGCTGGGGAACCTCCTCCAGCCAATGTCCTTTGAGATGCTGGACCAGGTTGGGCGTGGCCTTGGGTACCAAAACGGTACTCGCTTGTGTGGCCTCTCTCTCCTCTCTTGCCTGGCTGCTGGACTCGGTTCCTGTTGCCTGCTGGTGCAGAGGACTGTGATCTGTGAGTCCCCCCTAAATAAAGAACCCTTCATTATACCCAGTTCTGAGCTAGTGTGGGACTGTTTTGTTTGCGTTCTCCTACAAAGGACCTCCTACCTTTGCCTCCTGAGTGCTGGGATTAGTCGTATGCTACCTTGCCTGGCTATTATGTCCGTTATAATACATCAGTAGATACAATACTTTATTCTATCAACAATAATGGCAAATTATCTATTATCAAAGGATCCCTCCAACTTATATTCAACTGATCAGAGAGACACGTGATGATCTGGTGCCTTCGACACCAGAAGCGAAAGGCAATTGCATGGGACTGAGCAGCTAGCCTGTGGAATTTGCAGATGTCTGGGTGGCTGGTGTCATAAATACATTGCAGGATGTGCAGCTGGTGTCCAGGGAGTTGGCAAATGGGTTTGCGTTAGGAAAAAAAAATCATTCTTTCCCTTGGGAAAATCAGGCTATTTAGGGAGTCGGAAGAGATGTTGTTACAAATGTCACCCACCCACTCTTTAATGTGGTCCTCAGAAGCAGTGATTATATAACCTTGGTGCTGAGTTTGCGTGTTCTTGTTTGAGACCGAGTCTCACCTTGTGGCTTCAGGCAGGCCTCGGACTCTCAGTCTCCTTCCTTCAGCCCTTTGAGAGCTAGGATCACAGGCAGCTGCTACCAGGTCCCACTTAGGTTTATTGTTTCTGTCTCGTTTTGCATTTAAGAAATATGCAGTACACAGACCACACACACACTCACACAAATACACACAGTTTTGTGGGGATGGTGCCCAGGACCTTGTGTATGCTAAGCAAATGCTCTCCCGTGGGAGTTATACCCCATTACCTTAAAGAATATGTCAAACACCCAGATAACCCCGAAACATCTTATTCTTAAATTTTTTGACCTTTATCCCACCTTTCAGTTTCGTATCACTCATAATATCATGGTTTGCATGTAAAAATTGTAGGAGGTCCGAGATCCTGGGGAATGAGAAGTACCAAAACAAACAAACAAAAAATCGACATTAAAAGGAAGATGCTCTCAGAAGCAGCAGGTTTAGTTTCTGCATCCTCCCCAGGAGGGAGGATATGAGGAGCTTTGGGTGGCATGGTGGCATCCAGTGAGACTCTTGGAGTCTGCGCAGATTTCCTACTTTTGGAAAGGGCAGGGGCTGTTGCTGTGCCCTGCGATTGGCGTTTTGGGCTCTTTCCCAGATTTCAGACTAGCACTGTGCAGGTGAAACCCGGAGAAGAAAGAAAACAGGCTCGTCATTCTGCTAGGAGTGCCGCTCCCCTCCCCGCTCCCGGAACAGAACGTGTGCTGTTGTCAGGCTTCTGAGGCGCCAAGGGGAAGATCCTGCAGTCATGGCCACGTTGGCACTCTTGGCTAGCCGTGTCTGAGTGGAAGTGACAGTTTCCCTCCAGGGATTATCTTTGATTGACACAAAATCTAAGCTGGACAGGGGGTGTCTGGAGCATGAGAACTCCGATTCTCCCGGGAATGGAGGTTGACTTTACTGTGAGGTCGAGCAATAAAATCCCCCGGGCACACAAGAGGAGGCAGTAGGGTGGGTGCTGGGTGCTCACGTCTTCCTTTTGAAAATCTCTAAGGTGGGGCCTGTTTCCCCACGTGGACTTTGTCATCTCCGGAATCTGGGGCAAACCTCAAGACTCTGGGGTCTCTAGGAAGTTCCACCTAGTTTCCAAGGGTCCACAGACACAGCATATTGCTTCTTTATTTCCTCACTCCTGACAGTTTCTTGAACTCAGCAACTTGAGTGACCTCCGTTTCCTAGGCTTGCCTGAGCCTAAGGTCAAAGGGAGCCTTGGGGCTCGAGAGGTGGCCCAGCTACCACGCAGCGTCCTATCACAGCCACAGAAAACCGGCACAGCCTATCAGGTCTTAGCCTTTTACCGCCCAGCCCTCCATTTTTCTGAGGTGAGGAAATTGGCAGGCTTTACCCTTCTCGGAGGTGCTGTGGTGACCTGTGGTGACCGAGGATCTAGGGCTTCTTGGCTTTGCACAGAAGTAGGTGCAGGAACACACAAGTAAGGAATAACAAATGGGGTTGGGGTGGGGTTAAATCTAAAACTAGAGGGGTGAGCTCTATGCTTCAGATCCTTGGCCTCTCCACGCAATGAAGTCATACCTGGTGGGGTGCAGCAGGAGGGGTTCTGGAAGAGGAACTGCTGGAGACAACAGGTCCAGTTTTTGTTCCATGCCAAGATGTCGATGCTCACTAAACTTCGCTCAAAGAAAGTGGGAGCTTAGAGCAAGCTACTCGAATCTGTCAATGAAGAAATCAACGTGCTCTTTCTCTTCAGAGTTCTGACAGCACATGCCGTCACCTGCAGGGTGACAGTCAACTCTACTAGAACGAACTGTCAGATCACAAACGGTGGCTTTGAGGAGAAACTGAGTGGACCAAGTAGGCGGACAGGCCTATTACAGATGAGACTAGCACTTGACTAAAAGGAAGAAAGTTTAGGGAACAGAAGATCTCGAAGAGAAAAGACTGCCTTAATGGAGGGCAGAAGATTTGAGATAGGCCGCTTTTAAAAATAAATAATATGCATAATGGTACAAGATGGAAAAATTATCTGGTTTTCTCCCTAATCCTACTTGTAAGTTTAACTGATGGAGCGGGCAAACAATACCCCCCTCCCGCAAGAAAAGCCTTAATGGAGTGGCTGCTGGTGGCAGTGTGGTAGGTGTGGTGTATGTTTATGTATCTTTGTGAGATACATGATGTGTGTGCACAGTGTGTGGTGTGTGTAGGTATATGGTATGTTTGTGTGGTGTGTATGTTACACTTCAAAAAAAAGTAGTCTTTGTGCCCAGGCAGGAACCCTGGACAATAGACCAGAATCTGTCAGAAGTGGGGGCATGATATTTTTGAGGTACCTCAAGAGATTCCAAGGAAACTTTGAGGTCCCTGGTCACATGGTCACATACACACTTTAGCCATCCCCTCCCTTGTAATCCCCTTTCCTGCCTGAGAAGAACACGGCAGGTTGAACTGTAGCGAGCAGCATAGAGCCACACCTGATGGAGATGTATAATCAACTCCTATGGCTAAAGTCTGACTTATGCCTGATCACGCAATGATCATCAGCTGCTTGCATAGCGTGGGCCTATGGGCAGTGCCCACCTGGCAATCCGGGATTGGCAGCCCATGCCTACTTAAGGGC
The DNA here is from genome assembly GCA_025134845.1 of Neodon shergylaensis. Taxonomy (NCBI): domain Eukaryota; kingdom Metazoa; phylum Chordata; class Mammalia; order Rodentia; family Cricetidae; genus Neodon; species Neodon shergylaensis. The sequence goes on from JABTXL010005037.1 coordinate 21,040,067, forward strand.
TGGGAGCGGTTTGCCCGAGGAGAAAGAGAGAGGGAGGAGAGAAGAGAAGAGAGGAAGGAGAGGGGAAGAGAGAGAGAATTGTAAAAAGTCCTGGAATAAACTGCTGCAAGAAGAGCTCCGGTGGTCGCGTCATCCTTGTGGGTCGAGGGTGGACGCGACATTGAGCTGTTTGGGCCTCGTGGTGCTTGTTACCCTCCCGTGCTCCACAGGTACTCAGAGGAGGGGTTTTTGGAGAAGGGTGGCCACCACTCTCAAGACCACATATTCCTGTGGTCCACACAGGGCTGATGTGACTCGTCAGATCGCGTCACACAGCTCTGAGTCACCTGGCACCTTGCCATGTGGAAAGTTCCAGAACCGGCTGTTTCGGATCCTTACCAGGTAGAAATTTTTATCCCGAGAGCTGGGACCAAGAATGCGGCTGACAGAATTAGCTCAGGGATTCTCTTCGGGAAGGTGCTGCCGCTCTGTGCTTACATAACCGCACAGCTGTGCAGGCGTGCCCGCAGAACTCTGAGATTTCCTCCTGGCAGTCAGGTCTCCTCTGGCTGGTCCCAGAGCACCAGATTTTTCTTTCTTCCAGCATGGAACTTCTGGGAAAATTCCAACGTTGTGGGGTCGTTGTCTCGATAGTCTGAGAGCAGCGAAGGGCATCTCCTGGGGACATCTTCCTTCCCACCAGGAGTACACGTGCACCGGAAGTCCCACAAATGTGTGGGCTATGGGGAAGAAGCCAGAGGGAGTGAACTGTGCGCTGTCCTTAACTGACAATGATGTTCTGGGGTGAACTGTGGAAAGGGGAAGAGGAAAATGTGTTATAAAAAAAGGTTTCCGTTTATTTATAAAGTTGTGCATATAAAAACCTTTCAGAGGGATGGCGAGATGGCTCAGTGGTTAAGAGCACTGACTGCACTTCCAGAGGACCCGGATTCAATTCCCAGCACCCACATGGCAGCTCGCAGCTGTCTGTAACTTCAGTTCCAGAGAAACTGACATTGTTGTACCAATGCGCATGAAATAAAGTTAAATAAAGCTTTTAAAAAGTCTTTTGTGAATTAAAAGCTTCCTAGGAGTACCTACATCCCAGGGATAAATACCTTTGGTTATGAAAGTATTCTTATCAATGGAAAAGTCTTTCAAATGTGAAACCATACGCTTCGCCAAGAGAGGACAGACACATCTTTCCCCATATTGGCCCCTAGCTTCTTTTAAAAACTAAACAACAAAAAACTGAAGACACAGAGCTAGAAGGCCACAGTCTCCTTTGAGAGTAACTGTCTAGGGTTACATAATGACAATCAAGTTTTCTGTGTCCTATACCCAGCCGGTTTTAAAAATATGTTTTTAATGGAAACAGACATGGAATTACATCATACAGCTTTGGTAGTACAATGCTTGAACCTGGAGTGGTCCCAAAGAGGCAAGGGTCAGGTGAGGCAGATACAGGTATCCGAGGATTATCCGAGGATTCGATCACATTGCTATTCTTGGGACCTGAAGTCAGAGCTGGTGTAGGAGGTGATGGCTCATTTCAGAATCACTTGGGCTTTGTAAATTCCTCCTTCCTGGGGTTCTAGAGCTGGTGTAGGGGTGGGGAGGGCGGGGGTGTGGGCATGGGAAGGAAGGGGAAGGTGTCTGGGAGGGTCGGATACCGTTAAAAGCTTCCTAATGCAGTGGTGTGTCTCAGGCTTGTTCATTGAGCCTGTGATTGTGTTCCTCCAAAGCTCCACCGGCAGCCATCCTACCCACCTGCAAACTCACACGTCCCGTATTTTAAAATCATGACTTCACCTCTATCTTCTCTATGTCTTTTCTCATATTTATAAAGACGAAAGCCGGGGCAGAACAAAGGGACAATGATGATCATTCTTTAGCTTGACAGCAGGTAGGAAAAAATAAGAGTTCACAATGCTATCAAGAATTGAAAGGCAACAATGGTGCTTGTCAGTTCCTGCTCTCAGTGGGCACTGAGTTTGACGAGAAAGCCCAGTTACACAAAAGGAGGAAAGGATGTGACAGCTATAGAGACAGATGGTGAAGGACTTGCATCTGCACCTACAGATCCAACTTTCCCTGAAATATCTTTAAAGGTCACCTTCTTAGATTACCTTCTATGTCTTGGGACTTGCCAGTTTCTAGATCATGGTCCTCTGAGTTAAATCATGAGGAAGGTAAGTCCGTTACTGTGTGAAATGTAAGTACATGAAAATTACCAATATTTTCCAGCCCCCTGCTAAAAGCTGTGTACGATACCACTGTTTATATCCCATCTAATTCTGCAAGGACACTTAAAGTTGAACACTATTGTCACCTCTGCTTGAGTGCCAGGCAGCTAAGGCTTGGAGAGGAAACTAAGTTATCCGGATAGAGCCCTCTGGAAAGAAAGAGTCTGACTCAGAGCAGGACTGCCTGACCCAAAGTCCCCTCCAATGGCTCAAGACCTGGGGACAGGAACTTTGCAAACTGAGAGCCCAACCTGTCCACCCCATTTTCATTAGCAAAGGCATCCAGGGTCGCAAGAGTGAAGAATTCTAAACTACAAGATGGCTGCCCTGTTGTGTGTTATTTTGATAGCGTTCTGACAAACAGAGCTGGCCTGGAGTCAGGAGTCAGAGAGTGGGAGGTAGCTACCAGCTGACCAGAGAGGTTTGGAGAATGTACAGGAAGCAGTAAGGCGTGGCCGAGAGAGGATCTCTGCAGCAACTGGCAGCTGCTCCTAGTTTTCTGATCTTCCAGGTTCTTACCCCAATATCTGACTCCCGATTTTTTTTTTTATTGATAAAGAGTAATTAGATTAACGCTTCACTGGCCCTTTACACTGATGGTCCCAGTCAGTAACTTTCCGGTGCCCGTGTCCACAACAAGGAGACCAGCAGTCAGAGTCCTGGTGCCTGCCGGGCAGCACATCAGCTATCCAGACGACGTTCTATGCGCTAAGGGCCCTGCGTGAATGCTGACTTTTATTTGCTTATTTATTTGTTTCTGTCACGGGGGCGGTGCTGACGGGGACAGAAGGACAGACGGAGCGGTGTACGCCACAGATTCACACCCCCCCCCCCCGCACCAGTGCTGAGGACAGAACATCTGGACTGTCTCCGCTGCACATCTTTGGAGACGAACGCTACCCCAAGCACGACTAAACATATGTCGAGAGGGTCTACACGGCAGTGATATCTTTGAAAGCCACAGCCGCTGTTTCTTGTGTGAATGTTACCCCTGCTTTGGGGTAGAAGGTAGAGAAGCAGGGAGGAGCCAGTGTTGGTGAAACCCACAACAGCTGTAGCCTGAAAAGCAGCGTGGTGCCTGCCGCCACAGCGCAACCCACAACCCACCTTCCTCTCCACCACATCCCACTACGGTTTTCATCGTAGCAACCAGCAACAAATTCCACCCTCTTTCCCTGCAAATCACTGTACCTCTATTGAATGAGCGGAATAACTCACTAAAACCCATATACTGCCTTTCAAGAAGCCCCACATGGAAGGCATTGCGCTGAGATCACAGAATTTCCAAAGGATCCATGAAGGGTATTTTGGAGCATCCTCCTGTTAGGAAAACCAGCTAACCGCTTCCTCGGCAGGACCCTTTAAGACATCCTGCAGGGGTGCTTGCAGCCAGCTGCTCCTTCTGGATTCTGTTTTGCCCTCAGCGCTTTCTGGATGTGACAAAAAAAAAAAAAAAAAAAAAAAAAAAACCAGACTGCTCAGACAGTCTCTGGTACCTTTGGTCGGAAAACACTGTCCTGCACAGACTGTCTCTGGTACCTTTGGCTGTTTAGAATTGGCCACCTGAGAACCTGAGAGTTTTTGTATATCATCCTATCCAAGTGAGAGCAAACAAATGAATTAGAATAAGTGTGTCAGTACAAAACTATGAGGGCTGGAGGCGTGACTCGGCAGTTAAGAACACTGACTGCTCTTTCAGAGGACCTGGGTTCAGTTCCCAGCACCCACATCTGTGACTCCAATTGCAGAGACACTCTCCTCTGGCCTCCATAGGCACTGCAAAAATACAGAACACAGACATACAAAGAAGACATAGCAAAACACTCATGTACATAAAAATTAAAAAAAAAACTCTACAGTGTGGGTCATGGTGGTGCAAACCTTTAATACAGCACTTGGGAGGCAGAGTCAGGTGGATCTCTGTGAGTTCAAGGTTAACCCGATCTACAGGTCGAGTTCTGGGCCAAACAAATCTACAGACTGAATTCTGTCTCAAAGCAACAGCAAAACCGAAATGGACCCCGAGAACAAGATGCTGAGCTTGTTCCATTACATTCTCTACATTGGGAATAAGATTCTACACAGGGAACTGTGGTCCAGATTTAAAGAAATGAATGGATATATAGAGCATGGATGTGAAACAGCTTATTGTTCTTCTTCATAAAGCCCCTTGTATCGCAGACTCAGAGGAAAAACTGGACGTAAAATATCTGTGACAGCTTCTGAAGGGACAGAATGGCTGGTGGATGTAACTATCGGTATGCGCTGTTGGGACATGTCTTAGGTAGCATCTTTAATTAATAATCCATTTCCCCCCAGAATTAAGAGTCTTCAGCTGAGAATGTTACACTAAGCTAAAAGCCTTCATGGAACCTGCCAACATTTTTCTGAGTGCTGTTGAAAAAGAATAGAGGTAAAATGGACTAAATTATCTTTTCTCTGTATACAAGAAAAATATCCAAATACTATTGGACCTTGAAAGTGTTTCTGTCCAGCTTTCCTGGGAAGTAATGGCTTTCACCAGAGCAATGGCTCTCAACCTGTGGGTCGTGACCCCCTGTGGCAAACCTCTAGCTCCAAAAACTATTTTACATTAGGATTCATGAAAGCCTCTTCTCCGATGTAATAATCTAAATCAGACCAAATCAGACCAAATTAGAAGAAGCCTAGGTTTAATGGATTCCAGCACTCCTGGTTGCCCTCCCTCCCAGGAAAACAAGGAGAGGGGAAAGGAGAACTGGAGAGAGACCATGTGTTCATTCTCAGGGGGGCAGTTTAAATAGCCTGTGGGAGTGGTCTTGACCCTCCCTGGGGAGGAGTCACCATTGGTCCAGCTTTCTTGGAGGTGGAGTTTGGACTGAGGCAATTCCGAGGGGAGGGGGCTTTGACCCCCAGCCAAACAGAAAGAAGTTTTTAAAAAGGTAGACAGAAACAGAGAAAGATAAAAGCCCAGAGACAAAAGGTAGTCGGGATGATTTAAGATAAGAAAAGCTGGCAAGAAATTAGCCAAGCTAAGAATAAGTCTCCGTGTATGATTTATTTGGCAGCCAGGTGGTGGGCCCCCTCAAAAAGCCAAAAGAGTCAAATAACACACAAAAGTGTACCTTAGCTAAAATATCAGCCCAGATCAGAAAGACCTGTGGCTGCATCTATGGGACATTTTCTTAATTGTCTAGCCCACTGTGGGCTGTGCCATCCCTCCCTAGGCAGTGGGCCTGGGTTGTACAAGAACGGTAGCCCTGCAAGCCAGTTAGCAGAGTTTCTCCATGGTTTTGGCTTCAAGTGCCTGCACTGGCTGCCCTCCATGTTGGACTATAACGTGTAAAGTGAACTGGTGCCCATCTGTCCCACTCCCACCCATCCATCCTCAAGTTGCTTTGGGTTTAGTGTTTAGCACGCAACAGAAAGCATACTAGGACCCTGGCTCTTTAAGACCTTCAGATAGCAAAGAAACCCAAGGATTTCCGAACAGTTTACTACAGGCTTTTAGTGCCAGGATGAGAAACGGTTGTCTTTCCACTCCTTCCTGTCTTAGTTTAAATCTTCTTGGTCCTACAGCTTCTAATGAAGCATTGCTTCCTTCTTCTGGTCTTCCTGTTGCCTTCCCTGCCTTTAAACACACTAGCTGGAGTCACGGGGGTTAGCTCTGTTGTAAATGGACCTCATTAATGGCTTTGTATTTTAGCTTCTTTAGTGCAGGAGCTTTTAGCACACGGTTTCCAAATTGCTTTGGTTCCTCTCGTGAGCTGAAACACCTTGTACTTGCACTGTATGTATAGCCGGGTATTTCCTAGACACTGGGGTATATTCCGAGAAATGCATTTTAAAATGATTTGGGTGAGTATCACATAGCATACTTGCATAAACTAAGACACCTCGGATATCACTAGGCAATAATACATTTTTTAATGGTGACAACCATAGAATACAGTGCCTTGTGCATGCCAACGTGATCACTCTATCCTGAGCTACAGCCCAGCCCTTGGGTTTTGAAACAGGATCTCACTTTCTACGTCAGGTTGTCAAGTCCAGGCTAGAGTTTGGTGAGATGGCTTGGGGGGCAGAGGTAACAATTCCTTCCAAGCCTGATGACTGGAGTTCAATCCCTGCGCCCAATGGGGTAGAAAGGGAGAGCCAACTCCTGCAAATTGTCCTTCGATCACCATGTGTGGTCTGTGATGGCTACTGTTGCTTGTCAACCAGAAAACATCTGGAATTAACTAAAACCCAAGTGGCTGGGTACACCTGTGAGGGAGTTTTCTTAATTAAATCACTCGAAGGGGGCAGACCCACTTCTGTTGAGATGGGAAGATCCACCTTTCATCCGGGCCACACCGTCTGCTGGAAGAGGGAAGAAGGGAGCTTCTGCTCTCTGCCTGCTTGCTTTCCCTTCCACTGACCCATCCATCCCTTCACTACCATCAGAGTCTTCTTCTATGCGACTCCAGAAGACAACAAAGACCAGGTGAGACACCCAGCCTCATGGACTGAACAACTGCTGGATTCTTGGACCTTCTGTTCACAGGCAGCCATTGTCGGACTAGCTGGACCACAGCCTGTATGTCACTCTGTAAATCCTCTTTGTGTGTCTACATAAGGATTTGTTCTATCAGTTCTGTTCCTCTACGGGACCCTGATACATGCTCTATGACACATTGTATTCACACACGTGTATGTACACGTACGTATAATGAAAACAATTTAATTTAATTTAAAGTATTTATTTAAAGAAGGATGTCTAAGCTGCTCTCAAATAATACTCTCTCTCTCAGCTTCCAGAGTGTTGGGATTACAGATGTGTGCAACCCCAGCTGCCTTTATTTGGTCTTTGTTTCGTGGCGGAGACATATGATGTTACTCCCTGCAAAAGTCAAGCTGGCCTTGACTTCAGCATCGTTAGGCTCTCAAATCCTGGGATTATAGGCATGTGCCACCATGTTCTGCTTAGACAGCCATAGGGGAACATCACTGTGTATAGAGCCCATCCCTGATCAAAAACATTGCTATCAAAGCACGACTAGTTACATGTGTAACCTGAAACCCCTTTGAAAGCATGTTTGATCCGTGATGACGTGAAATCAATGTGCTAGTGAGTTTGAGATCCTCCCTAAAACAAGAATAAGAAGACAAAGAATACTTTCCCCTGGGCAGCTTTCAAGTAATGAATTGGATTTTTGACACAGTTGTTACACTCTCTGTCCCTAGTCTCCCTACCCATAATCTTCAATACCTCCTGTATTCCTGTAGCCTAATGAAAGTGCACAGCTGGCAACCATATTGCGTGTTTGGGATCCCACTGTAGCCCGAGCCTGTCTCAGGTGAGCTTTTAAGCACACAAGCCATGTTCTGGGTTGACATATTTCAGTTACAAGAATAATTAGTCACAGGTGGAACTACAGAACCCCAAAAGGAAGTAGTACATTCCCAAAACCATGAATTTGGGTGGATTAGGTCTTTGTTTTCATTTTGGCACGTGGTATTATGTGTTGAGTTTTGTGGCCTAAATGGTACTTCTATCGTGGAGTCAGTTGTGCTAAGGTCTAGAGGAGCCTATTAAGGCCTGTGGCGCTCTGTTACACTCATCTATGTATGTATGCATGTATGTCCACAGTGCGGGGAATTAGACCCAGGATCTCATAAGTACTGGGTGAGTATTCTACCTTGGAACCATACCCGGGCACAACCACTCCCAGCTTTGACTCGCCTTTCCCTGGCTTATGACTCAAACCCCAACTGTAGTCAAAATTTATCCCGATTGTTGGAGAAATTTCAGGTAGCTGTTCGAAGGAATAAAATCTGTAACTCAGACTCTATTAAGAGAAGCAGGCAAGTGAATGTTATTGGCAGTGTATGTCGGGGGAACATATCATCCTGATGGTTGAGGCATCCTACAGCATGCTATGGAGTAGGCTTACTCTGATTGCTATTGGGACTGGTGGCCCCCAAGAGCTCTTTCTTCCCTGAACCTGCCATGTGATCACAGAATGCTTTCTATTTAGAAGTCTAGAAACTCTCTGAATTCTGCTAATAAAAGAAAAAACTTGAGCTGGCTATAGCAGCTCAGACCATAATCTCAGCACCTGAAATCATGAGGAAAGAGGATTTCTGGGAGTTAGCGGCCAGCCTGAACTATGTAGAGAGTTTCAGGCCAGGCTAGTCTGGGACAAAGAGTGAGTGAGAGCTCATCTCATAAGAAAATGAAAAGGGTAGAGTATAAAAATAAAACCAGTTTCTGTAGCTACAGTGAAAGCAATTGAAAGAAGAAGCAATAATTATTCTTCATATTTCCAGGTCTGTTAGTTTGGTGCATGGTAAAGACTTGAAAGACTTTCAAACCCACAAACTCTTTGAGCCAGCAGTCTAACCTTCAGGGGTTTTCTCTGAGAAATAAGTGAATAGCACATGAGAATATTTGTCAAATGCTTAAAAAAAACAAACTTTTTCCCACGTGTGTGCACCCACATGACTCATACACATGCATCCATGATGCCATGGTACACATGGAGCTGTCGGAGGACTACATATGAGAATCAGTTCTCTCCTTCAATCATGTAGGCTTGGGGGATTGAACTCGGGTCATCGGGCTTAACAGCAAGTGCCTTTACCAACTGAGCCTTTCCACTGGCCCTAAACCCTTTTTTCAAATATGAGGTTATTAGAGGTTTTCTGCTATGTTCCAAAGTTTGCTATTTTGGAAAAACAAATCATTCTTATTGGTTTTGAGGCAAGGTTTTCTGTAGTCAGGGTAGCTATAGAATATATATCTATCTAGCTATAGATTCTGTGTAGCCAAGGAATAACTTGAACTTCTTGTTTATTGTTTGTTTATTTAGTTGGTTGGTCGGTTTTAGTTTCGAAGCAGGGTCTCACTTAACCCAGATGGACACAAACTTACTGTGTACTTGAGGCTAGCCTTGAGCCCTTGATCCTGTGGCCTCCAACCTTCCCAGTGCTGGGATTACAAGCATGTACCACCACACCCATGTTAAGGCAGTGTAGGGATTGAATCTCTGGGTTTAAGGCCCTGGCTTTGCAAATGTTAGTCATAAGCCACATCCAATCCTAGAATTATTCTTAAATCCCAGAGGAGAAATTAGAGATATTCCTAGTTTATTAAAAACAAGTGACACTTCTGATAGCCTTCTGTATCATATTTTATTTATATTTTAATAAATAAAGTTTGTCTGAAGATCAGATTGCAAAGCTAGACCACTAGGAGGCCAGGGAGTGATGTCACACACCTTTAATCCGAGGACTCAGGAGACAGAGGAAGATGGATCTGTGAGTTCAAGGCTACCCTGTGTTGGGGAGTATGGAACCCCAGACCCTGGATTTCCTGTAAACAACTTGTTTTCCTGTGCTTGCAGCTGCTCTGAGCATGAGACAGGGCAATGGTTTCTGGTGGGTTTACAGCTGAAAAACCCTGAGAGTTGGGGCGTGGCCATTTGGTCAAGGAGACCCTATATAAGCCGACCTGGAACACAATAAAGTTGGCATTCTTGAGGCATTCTTGATTCAAGGGGGCATTCTCTGCATTCTTCTTTTAATTCATGTCTCTATCTGTGATGGAGGAGGGTCATCTTTCTATCTGTTGTTTCATTGGTTAATTAATAAAGAAACTGCTTGGCCCTCTGATAGGGTAGAATTTAGATAGGCGGAGTAGACAGAACAGAATGCTGGGAGAAAGAAGCCGAGTCAGTGAGTCGCCATGATTCTCCCACTCCAGACAGACGCAGGTTAAGATCTTTCCTGGTAAGCCAGCTTGTGGTGCTACACAGAATATTAGAAATGGGTTAAATCAATATGTAAGAGCTAGCCAATAAGAGGCTGGAACTAATGGGCCAGGCAGTGTTTAAAAGAATACAGTTTCCGTGTAATTATTTTGGGTATAAAGCTAGCCAGGTGGCAGGACGCAGCCCGCTGCTCCATCAACATATCTGTGTGCGCGTGTTTCAATCTCCAGCCCACAAATGGTACCGTAGCGCATAACATGTAGAGCAGGCATTGCATTAAAACCCTGGGCTACAAAAGATTGATCCAGAAACAGATGCAGGTAATGGCAGCTCACACTTTTAATCCCAGTGTTTGGGAGTCACACGCCTTTAATCCCAGCACCAGGGAGGCAGAAACAGGAGTGATATGAATGGGTGGAGAGAGGACTATAGAGGAGAAGAGACAGGAACTCACTGTTGTGTGGAGTCTGAGGATTCCTGGAGATAGGATCTCGCCTTTTCAGTCTAAAGATTTGGTAGCAGTAAAAGGTCTCTCTGGTTGTTTGGCTGCTTTGCTTTTCTGATCTTTAGCTTGCACCCTAATATCTATCTCTAGATATTGGTTTGCAGTTTCTGGGGAGCCATAGCTCATAAAGGACCAAGTGAGGCACAGCCCCCTGTAGGTCCAGGCAGTGGAGGAGTGCCGTGGTACTGTGGAAGACCTCATATGGAGATAATTTGAACAATGAATTCAAAACATCAGTCTGCTCTTTATAATCACATGTTAGCAAGTCTAAACAATGCTAGGCTTAAATTCTACACACCCATTTATTTAGTTCACTGGAGTTTCAGACCAGTGTTTTCCAACCATTCTAACGCTGCAGCCCACAATACAGTTCCTTGTGTTGTGGGGACCTCCAACCATAAAATTATTTTCATTTCTGCTTCATCACTGTAATTTTGCCACTGTTATGAGTCCCGATGCTGTAGATATCTGTTTTCTGATGGTCTGAGGCAGCCTCTATGAAAGGTCATGTTGTGGTTGCTTTTTTGCTCTTTTGGCTTTGGGGGGGGGCTGCCACCCAGCTCCCAAATAAATCACACATGGTGGCTTATTCTTAGTTATGAATGCCCGGCCTTGTCTTGACTTGTTTCTAGCAGCTGTTCTTATCTTATATTATCCCCGCTGTCTTTTGTCTCTGTGCTTTTATCTTTCTTATTTCTGTGTGTCTCGCTTTCACTGTTACTCCGTGGCTGGCTGTGTAGCTGGGTGGCTGACCCCTGAGGTCCTCCTCTCCTTGTTCTCTTGCTCCTCCTCTTCCTTGTTTCTCCTCCTATTTATACCTCTGCCTGCCAGCTCCACCTATCCCTCTCCTGCCTTGCTATTGGCCGTTCAGCTCTTTATTAGACCATCAGGTGTTTTAGACAGGCAAAGAATCATAGCTTCATAGCGTTAAACAAATACAGCATAAACAAAAGCCACACACCTTAAAATATTCCCCAGCAAGGTCATCCAACCCCAAAGGGGTCGTGACCTTAGATTGAGAACCACTGTTTTAGACTGTTGTGTAGCATTTAAGTAAATGTATCCAGACTTCAGTTTTAGGACATTTTAATCCTTATTCTTTAGCAAACACTGTGCTTCCTGTGGAGGTCATTGGAACCCCAGACCCTGCCCACATTCTACTCACTTTGCTCTCCCCGTCGGCACCTCCCACCCACAGCCTCACGTAGAACTGCAATAACGAATTTGGTGGGGGAACCGGGCTGAGAGCTTGGAATCGGTGAGCTTTGCTTTAACTGTGGTTATAAGTCTCAAGTCCTGCAGTAGTATATGTCCCTTCACTAACCCAACTGAGTTTTGAGTTGAGAACATAGGTCAGCGGTAGAGCGTTTGCCTAACACGGGTCAGGTTGTGGGTTCAATTCCCAATACCTCAAAATATTAAATAAGTAAGCAGAGCAGAACTTCAAAATGTAGGCTAAAAATAAATGGTCGCGGCATAGTGACTTGAAAAATAACGAAGTCAAATTGACCGACGTTTTTGGTTCCTGGCATCCTTGGAGTCTTTATCTGTACTTAAATTTGAAAGCGGTGCCCAGTATGGTGTTCCTGTTGGGTACGTGCACATTTTAGTTGTGCGCGACACCGTTTACCACATTAAAAAAAATATTTTTAAAACTGGAAGTCTCGACTATGCAATTGTGAATTTTAAAACTAAAGAGGGAAAAAACCCAAGCGAAGGATTCTTATTCCTAATGACTATGTGGCTATTGCTAAAGATAGCCTTGTCTTATGTGTCCTAGGCATGTCGAGGGATCCGCCTCAGGTGACAGAGACCACACGTGCCACGACTTGGGAAAGAAAGCTCTGAGTGTCCTTGTGATGTTTCTGAGATTTGTGAAGGCAATCATTGGGAAAGTAATGTCATTGCAAGTATTTGTTCTTCAGGGGAAAAGGCCAGGAACATTATATATATATATTAAACAAAAAACCTTCCTTCATCCACTGTCAGTTTGTCCCAGATAACCAGCCATGACGTCCACGTATTACCTTGGGAGACAGTTGGAACTCACTAGCAATTCCCACTATTCCCAGGAATAACCAGTACTGCCAGAAGTGAGTCGCTATGCTAGAAAAAGCAGGAACCCTGAATGGGGACATCTAATACTATCATCTTCGTGAGCAGATAGGACAGGATGCACTCTATTAAGGCGGTCACTCTCGTGGACCCCGTTCAGCATCCTACCAAAATGACTTGATATCCTCTCATGTGAACAGTTATTCCCGAGGCTAGAGAGACCCTGTACCTTGATTACCTTCTGCTAGTCTGTAGCTCCTAAAAGTCCCTGCACCCTGGAGATGGAGCCTCTGACACATGAGCCTTTGGGGACACATGAGCCATTGGGGACAAGCCACCCCCGAACCCTCCTCTTCAACCACATCTCTCACTTCTCCCTGGTGAGTCTGATCCAGCCACGGTTCTCGTTCTAGTTCCTCATATCACCCAAAGCCTTCCTGTTTTAAGGCTTGACTGAACCAGCCATCTCTGCTTTGTCGCCTTTGATTCCCGTGTCATTCCGATCTCAGTGCCTGTTTGTTTGAAGAGAGGCTTTGCTGATGCCCAGGTACCCACACAGCCACTGTGCATTCCTGACAGCATCACCCCAGAGCACGTCAGAGATGCAGTAACACCCTGGGGTTTTTCTCTGTAAGCTACTACAGCCTGTAGTCAGTGACTTGCCTTTGTCGGCCCCTTTTTCCTTCCACTACCACCAGCCATGGACTCCAGAGGGGAAGTCCTCTTTCTGGGCTTACCCCACTGAATGTTCATGTCGTAGTGAAGTAAGCATTTGTGGGAATGCGTGAGGGGATGGATGGATACACAAGTCCACAACCAACTAGGAACCTTACTCCGGTAAAGTGCTTCAAACAGTGCTTTTTGTTTATTTTTTTTTTTGAATGAGAAATTCCTTACTACCCAAAGAACTTCCTCATTCTTGGTTTTATTTGCCTAGCCTGGCTAGTCAGATTCTTCTTTCGAAGTTTTGTTCTTACAAATCTCCTAACACGTACACACTTTCCCCCCCTCACTTTCTCTTCTTAAACTACATTCACCTGACTTCTTCCCTTTGTACCATTTTGGTTTTAGCTTCATCTTAATTGAATTGATTTCCCTTCTAAAGTTTCCATCTCTCATTTCACTAGCCGAAGGTTTTTTTAAAAATACTTAAATAATTATTTTATTCTGCATATACCATTTCATTTTAATTTGAAACATCTAGCACTACTCATAAATTGCTTCTATTTTGCTGGTTTCAATTTTCCTATGTCCCCTTTCAAATCTAACTTCCAAAAGTACAAACATTTAAATCTGAAGCTACTTATTTTTAATTTAACCCACACATTTAAACATCATTTAGCCACCAGGCCTACTTTGTTTCATTTTGATTTCAAGACAGGGTTTTGCTATGTCGTCCTGGATGGCCTGGAGCTTGCTATATAGAACAGCGTGGCCTCCAGCTCACAGAGATCTGCCAGCTCAGGGAGTGCTGGGATTCCTGACCAGCCAGGTCCAAATCCACAGTTTGCTTACACTTGTCCTTCACACTTCTGCTTCTTCCCCGTCTCTCCCCCCCACCCCCCCCATTGTTTTCCCCACACCCATCCTCCACTCCTACTTCCTCATCTGTGTTTACAAGAGTCAGACATTGAGCTGGGAAAGTAAACAGTGGAGAGAGTGGGCTTCATGCACAAGGAGAGGTGCAAACTCCTTTGCTGTGGAATATTATTTTAACTGGGCAAAGATGTGCTACATTTGTTTACGCTGCAAACTATTTAACTGTGCAAAGGTGTGTTCCTTTTGTTTATGCTGTATTTGTTTCACCTTGCCTGCCTAAGGCACCTGATTGGCCTAATAAAGACCCGGGCGGTCAATTACTGAGCAGGAGAAAGACTAGGTGGGGCTGGCAGGGCAGAGAGAATAAGTAGGAGGAGAAATCTAGGCTCAGGAGAAGAAAAAGGAGGAACTAGAGAAGGAGGAGGCTGAAGGAGAGAGATACCAGAAGCCAGGCAAACAACCAGCCAGCAGACAGAGAGAAACAGTGAAAGTAAAGATATACAGAAGTAAGAAAGGTAATAAGCCCTGAGGCCAAAGGTAGATAAAGAGAAACCAGGTAATTTAAGTTAAAGGAGCTAGCCAGAAAGGAGCCTAAGCTAGGCCTATTTAAAACTAATAATAAGTCTCTGTGTCATGACTGGGGAGCTGGTTGGTGGTTCAAAAGGAAAAACGTGGAACATTCTTTTGTCACTAGTTTTGCCTGTATTGGCTTTTTGGGACCACCTTACTCCTTGAAGGCTAATCAACGAATTCAGTTCACTGTCTCTGGGGAAACAGGAAGCCCACGTTACAGCTGAAATATTTGACTTGCTGAGGCAGGATTGCTTTTTAATATCTTTTACCACGTAGTTCCTATATGAACCACTTGGGCGAAGTCTGCCAGCAGCATCCAGAAGAGGAGTCCCCAGGGGAGTGTTTTCTGGGGGTGATGCCTAGTTTAATGTCATCCTGACACAGGCTAGAGTCATTTGAGGATAAGAACCTCGTGAGAAAAATCTATCCATCAGACTGGGCTGCAGGCAAGTCCTCAGGGCATTTTCTTAGTTACTGATTGATATGGGAACCACCCCTGGGTAGTGGTCCCTGGTGGTCCTGGGCTCTTTAAGAAAACAGACGGAGCTGGGCAGTGGTGGCACAGGCTTTTAATCCCAGCACTCAGGAGGCAGCAGCAAGCAGATCTCTGTGCGTTCGAGGTCAGCCTTGTATACAGAGCGAGTTCCAGGACGAGCTCCAAAGCTACAGAGAAACCCTGTCTCAAAAAACCAAAAGGAAAAAAAAATGAGAAAGAAAAAAAAGAAGGAAGGAAGGAAGGAAGGAAGGAAGGAAGGAAGGAAGGAAGGAAGGAAGGAAGGAAGGAGGCTGAGCAATCCACTAGGACCAAGCCAATAAGTAGCACTCCTCCATGGCTTCTGCCTCAGCTCCTTCCTGCCCTTCTTGAGTTCCTGCCCCAACTCACTTCAAAAATAAACTGTACCAGGCGGTGGTGGCACTTGCCTTTAATCCTAGCACTCAAGGGGCGATCTCTGTGAGTTTGAGGCCAACCTGGTCTAAAGAGCAAGTTCCAGGACAGGCTCTAAAGCTACAGAGAAACCCTGTCTCCAAAAACAAACAAAACAAAACAAAACAAAACAAAAACAAACAAACAAAAAACCCAATAAACTGTGATGTGCAAGTATGAGCCCAATAAATTCCTCAACTTGCTTTCGGTCATGGTGTTTCATCACAGCAATAATAACCCTAACTAGGGCACGAGCCATGGCCCTGGTGAGATGTTCATTGACCTGTCAGCAAATACAGCAAGATGTTCCACAGTAGAGAACCATCAGCCAGCACCATGTCACACTCGAGACCAGCTTGTATTCATCGTTTTTCCAGCGATGTTTTCTTTCCCTTCTGGGAAGAAGAAGAGCAAGGGTCTCTTAGGCTATGACTTCCTTTAGGCCAGTAGTAGCTCAAGAGGGCAATCTCAGAGGTATATGCACTCTGATTACTGCAGGCTAGCCCCACAGAGAGCTGTGCATCTCTAGGAGGTCACAGAGAATCCTTTGCAGTCTGCTTATGGGATGTGTGTCTCTTTGTGCTAAGGGAAGCCCTTATACCAAAGGCTTTAGCCAACTTGGAATATTTTTGCTCTTCTCTCTAGGGGAGAACAATGAGACTATCCATCAGCCATCGTGGCCATGGTAAGTATTATAGATATGACAGATACCCCCACCTTCCCTCCTTGAGACCATCTTTTGGTTTCTTTGTTGTTTTCTACCAACCTAGACTGTGTCCCTCAAGGAGATAGGTCCACCTACTCATCATGAGTTGGTTACATTGACGAACTTCCCACCTAGTTTCCAGGAGAAAGACACTTGTGACCTGTGAGCATCTTCTCAGTTAATAACCTTCCCGTGAGCCTCTGCTTTGTCCAGCTCATCAGCTAGCTCTGCTCCAGCAGGAACCATGTCCACCTACAGGTTCACCTTAGCTTCCTCACTATGCCATCAATAAGATCGAAGTTTCAGGATGGTCCTGAGGAGTGCATGGCATATTTATATGAAGTAGCAAGGGTAAATGTGTTAGTGTTTGGTATATATGAGGAATGGATAATAAAAGTTAGCTGTTTTGAGGCTAAGGATAAAGTGTTCAATGACAGTGCATTGTGTGTGTGTGTGTGTGTGTGTGTGTGTGTGTGTGTGTGTATGTGTGTGTGTGTTTCCCCAATACAAACCAATGGGAATTATCCTTTCCTTGTTAGTTCTTGAAAAGGATTGATACCTTGGTAGCCACTGGCCTGAAGACAATGGCCGATGTTCTGTTTGGCCCTCCAGTGTAAGCACAGAGGCCTGGCAGACTTTCTGTGAAGAACCAAGCACCTTGTAAAGGCTCTTTGACTCCTTCCTCTGCCCAGAGAGAGAGAGAGAGAGAGAGTGGTGAGTAAGGCCTCTATGGGCTTCATTGAGACGTTGTAATTTTATTTGGCACTATGGAATATGAACATTGAAAAAATATAAATTGTAGGCTGGGCAGTGGTGGTGCATGCCTTTCATCCCAGCACTAGGGAGGCAAAGGCAGGTGGATCTCTGAGTTCGAGGCCAGCCTGATCTACAAGAGCTAGTTCCAGGATAGCCAGGGTTGTTACACAGAGAAACCATGTCCTGGAAAGACCAAATAATAATAATAATAACAATAACAAATAAAAATAAAAAATATAAATCACAAGTTGATTAGAGGACAAATCAGAGGGAAACTAGAATTTACTTGTTCTGAGTTTAAAACCTATCTAAGTGAATTGAGCCTGGTTGGGTTGTAAAGAAAGGACATTTCTAGAAGACAGAGGTGGCATTGAAATTATAGGGAAATAGCTTCATTTACTGAGGTTTTATTAAGTGCCACTTTTATTGCTTCTCAGTTGAGAGTTCAGAAATCTTGAATTAAGGATATCCAGGAAATTATTTTACATTATATAATAGTATCTGAATACAATGAAGGAAACAAATTTATGAACCTATGTCCAAATGGAAATTAGTACAATCACTAGAGTGTGTGTGTATATAATTTGATAAAAACCTACCAAAAAGGTAAACCTATATATACACAAATAAACATGTTTAAGATATTTTATTTATACTATTCATAATATTCAAATTTTAAAAACTGCCTAATGTCAATCAACAGTAGAATTGTTTTAGTGTGTTTTTTACTACTAATCAAAATTAGCAGTAGAGCTTTGTAAACTAAAGAAGTTTATTTAGCACACCTCTGGGGGCTCAAGGGGATCATTTTAGCTACGGTGAGAACCTCATGGTACATGATATTGTTCAAGAGAAAGCCAAAGGGCCTATTCAAGGGTCAGACTCAGAATTTAAACAAAACAACAACAAAAACTGGCTTTTTTAGTTAACCCAAGAGCCCCATAGGAACTACCTCAATCTTTTTCATAGGGATGGCTCAAATTAACTAGCTCACTTCTAGTTGTTAGTAGTGATGTGGTTGGTTGTCTTTAAACAGATGGTCTTGCCACGTAGCCCAGGCTAGCCTTAAACTTCCCTTCCTCCTACCTTAGTTCTGGGATTATAGATGTGTCCTGCTACTCCTGGCTTTATTCTCCACTCTTTAATGCTTCCCCCATGATAACCATGTTTTCAACAATAAAACTGTGTAGGGAAAAACTCAGACCATACCCAAACCGTAAGAAGAATGTACTCATAAACTGTGGTATTGACATAAAATTTAATGGCGCCCAAGAATGAACTGTCTGCAGCTGTCCGTAGCGATAGAATAAACCACATAAATGGACCCAGAGAGCAGAAGAAGCCAGGCACACAATAAAAGCGCATCATGAATGATTAAATTTGTGCAAAGTTCCGAACGGGCAAAAATATAAGCTGGTGTCAGGAGAGCATGTGATGATTCCTTAGGGGCAAGGGAATAACTGGATCACCTTGGGGGCAACTTCTAGGGCATCAGAAGAACACTGCTTCGCCATCTGAGGACTGGATGCTTCAAACATTCATTTTTAAGAAACTCATCAAGTTGCACACTCAATTTATATATGAATTTTTTTCTATTTTTGTGCTCTGCTTTAGTCAAAGCGTTACTAAAGATAGGCAACATCCAATGAGCTTGGGGAAGGCAGTAGCTGTCCCACAGCCTCAGGAAGAACCGGCATGCCTATAGATGTCCTCCTTGACAGCAGACAGAACGTCAGTCACAGCGCGGCAGAGCTCTGAGGCTAATCACATGAAGAGTGGGTTTTGTTGTTGTTTTTTTCCCTATGATCCAATACTTCTCAAATCATCGTCAAGATAAATGCCATCTGGCTACTGCGGAGAAACAGAATCCTGGAAGACTTTTTCCCAGTAGACGTCTGTAGGCATCTCTTCCTTATGTCCGCTAGGGATGTCATGGAGAACTCTGTGTTTTCCAAGCCCTTGGTAGATCCTCTAGCACAGGATGTGTTTGGAATTGTATGCTTTTGAGAAATTATAAAAAATACAGGGGCTGGAGAGATGGCCCAGAGAGGGAGGAGCGATAATCTGAGCAAAAGGGTCAAGGTCATGGTGGGGAAACCCATAGAGACAGCTGACTGGAGCTAGTGGGAGCTCACTAACTCAGGACTGACACCTGGGGAGACTGCATGAGCCCAAACTAGGCCCTCTGAATGTGAGTGACAGGTATGTATCCTGGCAGTGGGACCAGGATTTATCCCTGGTGCATGAACTGGCTCTTCGGAGCCCATTCCCTGTGATGGGATACCATGCTCAGCCTTGATGAAAGAGGGAGGACTTGGTCCTGCCCCAACTTAATATGCCAGGCTTTGTTGACTCCCCATGGGAGGTCTTAACCCTCTCTGAGGAGCGGATGGGGGGGGGAAGGGGAGGAGAGGAGGGAAACGCTGTGGTTGGTATGTAAAACGAATTTAAAAATTTTAAAAGTACAGTTGAAATGGCTCACATCTCGAATCTCAGCACTTGGAAGGCCGTGGCAGGAGAATTGCTGCAAATTCAAGGCCAGTTTAGGCTAGAGAATGAGATTCTGGAGGAAAGGACTGGGTGTGGGAGTGAAAGAGGAGGAGTTCAAATAAGTTGTGTTAGGAAATCAAGAGAGGTTTCCCGAGGCTGGAGATGCAGCTGGGTTCATAGGATGCACAGAACCCCAGTACTGCATAAATAGCATGGTGGTGCCCATCCGTAATCCCAGGTCTGGGGAGGGGAAGGCAGGAAGATCAGAAATTCAAGGTCATCCTCATGAGGCCAATCTGGACAACAATGTGAGACCCTGTCTCAAAGAGGAAGCTTTCCTAAGAGAGGCAGACTTTGATCTAGGTCATGTTTGTAAAAATGGAGAAATACAAAGAAAAACATCATTGTAAACCAAGGAGGCAGCGTGGACAAGGATGAAAAAGAGTACATTCGTAGACCTGGGTGAGATTGCCCTGCTGGGGAAGACCACAGCAAGAGGAGCCTAGGGAAGAGGGGTGTCCTGTATCTGTGACTTTGTACGTGTGCTGTGCATTGTGATCTTAGACGCCATTTAATATGACTTGCATGTGAAATTTCCCCTATAGGCTCATATGTTTGAATACTTGGTCCCTGAAGACTGGTGGCATTTGGCAAACTTGTGAAACTGTTAGGATGTGGAACCTCCTCATTGGAGGAAGTCGGTCACTGTGGGTGGACTTTGAGCTTTTATAGCCTGGCTCTGCTTCCAGAATCTCTCTGCTTCCAGGCTTGCTTGTGGAAGCAAGGGACCAGCTCTCTCTGGCTTCTGCTGCCATGCTTTCTTGCTGTGATAGACTGTTTTCCCTGGAGCTGTAATCCATTACAAACCCCTTCCCTTAAATTGCTTCCCCTGGCTTATCCTGTCACAGCCACCAACCAGTAACAAATACCAAGCACCATTCGTTACCCCAGGCTGTGAAAATGCTTAAATTCTAAAATCTGAAAAGTTACTCTTAGAACGTACTTTTACAGAGACAGCTCAACATTTAAAATGATAACACCTTGGCACACTGAAGCTCTGACGTCATCAGCTTGAACTACAAAAGGTTTTTCGTAGAACAGTCTCAAACTTTACTTGAGTTGATCAAAGCCCAAGTATGAATATGGTGTGTGCTGGGCCAACTACAAAGGAGTCTCAAAGTCTACAGTCATGAAATAACTCGGTATCATCATCCTTGTGTGAGTGAGCCATGTCCAGGGAGGATTCAGCCACACTCTACCTTCATACTTCTATAGTGTCATACACATTAATATGAAGGCAGTAAGGCATGTGTTGAAGCGCGCACACTTGCAGTTGACTCTGAGGATAAATTCAGCGGTGTAGATGGTAGCCGCCAGCAGCAGCCTCCCCCAACTGCCCTCCCGTCCGCACCCAGCCCCGTGGTGGCTACCAGGAGGTGTGAAGAGTCACCCCTAAGTGCCACTGTGGGATCCGCAGCCATTGCTTTCAGTTCTTGTCAAGGAAGGGGCAGAATGAATCACAATGGGGGCAGATTCCAGAGGGCACCACAGCTATAAAATGAACAGCGCGGAACTGGATTGTTCTCACTGGCTCCAACATTCGCAGAGAAAGCACTGAGTGATTAGACAAGGCGGCGCAAAAGGAAAGTGAATTAACACTGAACATCTGAGGCCTGCCAGGCATAGACCGGGCATCTCTTCATGGGTCACGGAGGCAAGAGGGTGCTTGCTGGGTTCTCCACCTTCCTTAGGACTTGTGAACTCAGGCGTGCTCCTTACCTGCGCGCCTCGTTTCCCCGTTGTCTGCCTCTCAGACAATGCGGGACACAGGAGAGAATCTCTAAGTGCGTTCTTTCCATTTTTGTCACGACTGCGCAGACCAGAGTTATCGCGTTACTCATTTTACAGAGGCGGCAACTCCAAGAGCTACAAGGGTGTGAGGGCTGTCGGAGGATGGAACCTTGGAATTATGATTCCATTTCAGTCTCTCATGTTGGCCACTCTCGATCGTACAGCCCTTGCCAGTCACTCACGGGTACATGGAGTACAGAAATGAGAAGTTCAGTACCTTAAGCTCCGATATGACGTATGCATCATCTGTGCATAGTATAATATACATATGCATACAGATATATGCCTATATAAAGGATTTGTGGAGCAATCCCAATAAGTATATATTTTCTACATAAGCTACATAAGGTTGAAGAGCAAGTGTGTATGTGTGTGTGATTAAAAAAAAGATGTATTTTAATTAATCTGCTCACTGGTGGAGGCTTTGAGTCCAGAATCTGCATAGTGGGTGGGCATGCCAAATACCTGCGTAAGAGTTGATGCTGTGGCAAATCCGAAGACAGCCTGGCGCTGGAATCCCTTCATCTTTGGATGCACTGGGTTTTTCTCATAAGACTTTCAGCTGATTGGATAAGGCCCACTGGTGTGCCAGATGGGCCATCTGCCTAGTTCTGCTTTATTTATTGTTTTGAATGTTGCTCTCTTCTCTTAAAAAGACCACAGTGGGGCTGGGAAAGATGGCTTAGAGGTTAAAAGCATGCACTGGCTTGCAGAGGACCTCGGTCTAGTTCTTAGCACCCACACCAGGCAGCTTACAACCTTCTATATCTCCAGCCCTAGGGGTTCCAATACCCACTCTGACCTCCCAGGATACCTACAGTCTTGTGCCATACCTCCACATAGATATACATATATACAGATTTAAATAAATAAGTAATAAAATACCTTCTAAAAACAACCAAAGACCCAGGCAGTGGTGGCACACGCCTTTACTCCCAGCTCTCAGGGAGGCAGAGGCTGGCAGATCTCTGTGAATTCAGGGCCTACAGAGTAAGTTCCAGGACAGTCAGAGCTACACAGAGAAACCCTGTCTTGAAAAACCAAAAACCAAACAAAAACAAAACAACCAAAGACTGGGATACAACTCCTCAGTAGAACCCTTGCCTAGCATCTGAGAAGCTATCATCCCCAGTACAACTAACTACAAAGTTTTTAGAAGGAGAAGGACCACAGTAACATCTAGACTGTGTGTGTGTGTGTGTGTGTGTGTGTGTGTGTGTGTGTGTGAAGGCAGAGTGTGCAGGAGCATGCATCTAAGCAGAGGCCAGAGCAGGATATCTGAAGTCTTCCTTTATCTCTTTGCCTTGTTATCTGGTTGCCTCAAGGCAGGTTTTTTCAATGACCTGTAGCTCACTGCTTCAGCTAGGCTGGCTGACCAGAGAGCTTCCAGGGTCTATTTGTTCCTGCTCTCCAATGCTAGGGTTACAGAGATGCACAGCTAAGCCTGGCTTTTCCATGGTGCTGGGGATTCAAACTCAGGCAGGCCCTCATGCTTGCTGAACAAGCACTCTTCCCCAGATCCACCTCTTCAGCCCACAACGCGTAACCAAGTTCCCAGTCAAAATTAACCTTCAGAGGTGGGAAGTATGCACCTGTCCAAATATGGTATAGACCCTGAATGTCTGAGCTGAAGCCCCATCTTTGACTTTGGCTTTGAGAGACAATGTACAGACTGGTGTCAACTTAACATCAACTAGTTAGAGTCATCAGAGAGGAAGGAGCCTCAATCGAGAAAATGCCTCCATAAGATCTGACTGCAAGCAGGCCTGTAGGGTATCTTTTAAATCAGTGTTCAATGGAGGAGGGCACAGCCCATTGTGGGTGGTGCCATCCCTGGGCAGGTGGCCTGGGTTCTATAATAAAGCAGGCTGAGCAAGCCATGAGGAGCAAGCCAGTAAGCAGCTCCCATCCATGGCCTCTGCATCAGCTCCTGCCTCCAGGTTCCCACCCTGCTTGAGTTCCTGTCCTGACTTCCTTTGGTGGTGAACAGCAATGTCGAAGTGTAAGCCAAATAAACCCTTTCCTCCGCAATTTGCAGCAACAGAAACCCTAACCAAATCAGGATTTCTGCTATGCACTAATCTTAATTTCTTAAAATCCACGTGTGTTTCAGGCTGTTTAGATTATGCAGAGAAATTAAAAGGATCTAAAAAAAAAAAAACAAAGCAAGAGTAATGAGAAATACAGCATTTCTTAAAAACAAATACAGTGTCAGGGGGGTGAGATCCCTTTACCTAATGCAAGTTCTGGGTAGGGGTGTTATTTTAAAAATAAAGAGCTTTATGTGTCTCCCCTCTGCTCCTGGTTGCTAAGCACTGGAACTTATTTATAGCATTAAAAACTGTTTGGGAATGTTTTAGGGAAGACACTGATCAGTTTATTTTCTGAAAAAAAAAATTTAAAAAATAATTATAAGGACTGAAAAACAATACCACTTTTACATAACAGGGTCTGCAGGAAGACTCTTGTTTACTCCGACCTGGGAAGATGGTCTGCAGGGTTCTGGGAAGCACACAGTTCCCGTCCTGGCTCCGTGGGGGGAGGGGGGTGTCACAGGTATTTGTCTTCATCTGTGGGTGCTTACCTCATGCTGGGAGAAGGATGCACAGGACTGGGGAAGTGACCTTCAGCCAAGGAATCCAGCCAAGACACTGCCTGTGACCGTCTACTGGTAGGCTGGCTGGCACCCATCACCCCTGTCTTAAGTAGCAGGAGCGTGCCCAGAGACAGAACACTTCCTAGTCGAAAGGAGTGTTCTGTTTCTTCTTGTTCTTGGAAGAGGAATGTAATGGTTGGCATCCCAGAAGTCATATCAAATAAGGAGGTATACTTGTGGTTTGTTGCCAAACACAATGGAACTTCTTCATTAAGCTTCTTTTAATGCCATGGTGCCAGCTCTGGGTTTCCTTGAGTGGGTACTCTTTTATGCCAAGAAGGAACTGCATTGTTTAAGACATAGCAGTCAGATCTCTAGTTCTTGTAGCGCGGTTTAGCTTTTTCTGGGTCCCCATCCTGGTAGCAGAGTCAAGACACTCTACTCTTTTATTGTGGGGTAACAGACTGCAGATAGCTCACCTTCTAAAACACACTGGGGTTTGGTGTGCGGGGCAACTTGAATCCAATTAATCCAATTAATGGGGGGTGGGTTTTATCAATAAAATAAATCAATGTTAGAGCTGGAAAAGTACTTTCACAATCCCTTATCTTTCTTTTCCAACATCTATTTTGCAGATAAGATAACAAGGGACCCAGTTTTTGAGCAGCCAAGATAACCAGCCATGGAGACAGGGTGTGTGAACACAGGAACCCCAAACCCTAATCCACACACACACAACACCATCACCGCCACCGCTACCACCACCATGGCCACCGCCACCACAGCCAGGCTTACATCTTCTTCTTGAAGACAGTCTGGGTGGATCATGGGAGGAACAAGAAACTATTGCACACCCTTGAGCACTGAACACCACCACGTGGCTACCTTCTAACTTAGAATAGCCCCACACGCATCATGCAGGATACCGGTGGAGTGCTCTGAGCTCATACCCCATGCACATTACACACGCCACCATCACCCAATGGGCTTTTACCCAGAATCCAAAGCCCTTCATGGTCCCTGGCTGTTCAGTGCCAATTTATTGTTGCTGCAGTCGGATTACGTACAGGCCCAGCAAAGGAAGCTGGGTAATTAATTGTCGCTGTCAGATCCGAAGCTGCTCTGAGAAGGCATTTAATTAAGCAGTGGGAGTTTTGCCCTAATTAGAAGGGGCTCCGCGTGGGAGGCAGGGAATTGCAGGACCAGCTGAAGCTCTCGGTCCTGTTGCTTTCCCACCGAAAGGAGAGCCGCTGAGTTCTCCAGCATCCCTCGGCCCCGTGGTCTTTTTAAGATTCAGAATGGTTCACTGCTTTCCTAAAGCCTTTCCTTACTTCTCAGTGCATCTGCGAGCACGTGATTTACAGGCCACACGGGTCCTTTGATTCGTGTATAATTAGCTGCACTTAGGCACCGTATAAATGCTAACTGCTTTGAGAACTACCTTCATTTTTTTTTCCACCAGATTTATTTTTGCGGAGGGATTTCCAGGTTGTGAATATTAAGCAGGCGTTTGCTCTGTCCAAGCAAGGCAGTTAACCAATCATCAAGCGCTGTACACGTCCTGTCTGCCTCTTTACAAACAGGAAAACCAAACAGAATGAAGCAGCCACTGGGCCCGGCATCCCCGCTTCTCTTTTACAGGGAGGAAACGACCACTTTTCCCTGCCTTGTGAAAGGTAGCCACTGTCAATCCACAAGTCCGATCCAGCGGAGCAATTTTGTAAGTGCAAAACAATCGTTTTCATCTTCCTGCCTTCTGTTTTATATCAAAAATTTTGGAAACAGTGTATGGTGGCTTGTGAACAAAAATTTTGCCTAACTTAAGTACAGAGATGGCATCCCAAAGAATACTGACCTAAGAAGCGACTGGCAATTGCTGGAACCTTCGGCAAGTCTCCACCCATTAGAGGTCTCCAGTTCCTCCGCACCCCCCACCCCCACCCCAAACGTGATGTGTTAGCAGCGGACCTACTTCCCTAGAAAGAGTGCTTTGCCATATCCGAAATTTGCAAATACCGAGTCAGGAAGAGAGCGCTCCAGTGCAGACGGGTCATGGGGCTCCACACCTAACCCCCTGGATCTTGTCGTTTTTCTGGGCACTCAATCGTGCCCAATGCGCCCTATATATAAGCTTAGTGCACTGACGGATGTAACTATGTGCCTTTCCAACTCTTTTATTTTTGAATGTGTATGGTGTTTGTTCGAAGCCTGCAGCTATGTCTCTGCACCACATTCATGGCGCGACCCTGGAGGCCAGAAAAGGATATCTATCAGTTGCTCAGAAATTGGAGTAGATGATTGTGGGCTGCCGTGTGTATACTGAACCTGGTGATACTGGAAGAGCTCTTAACCGCTGAGCCATTACTCCAGCGGCAATACTGTGTAGTAACACTTCCTTTCTCTCTCCTGGGCTCTTCCAGAATAAGAGGAGAACGGAAGCATACAGAGAATCCACACAGCAACTTACCATTGGAGCTTCGCTCCGGCTTAGATGCCAAGCAAGGGAGGCTTGTTGCAGTTCAGAAAGGCGGGTGTTTCTTTAATGTCCACGCACAAGCCTTTGCCAAAAGTGATGGCACCCGATAGCTGGTGTCTGTTTTCATCTGATTGTCTTACTGGGAGAAAGAACTTCCTGTTCAGGCTGACTGGGGAAGTGGGGTTTGTGGGTGACGAAAAGTCGGAGAGGTGAGGCCCATAGAAGTCCAGCGCAACTTCATTATAAACTCGGGGAAGAAAACGGTACAGCTAGCATTAACGCTGCGTTCATAGGCAGGCTTCTCAGAATTTTACTGCTTTCTATGCTGGGGAAACCATCTCTATAGTGACTGCCTACAAACACGAGGACTTGAGTTCCTTAAGACAAAACAAAAAGTTCATGTTTACAATCCCAGAACTAGGGAGGCAGAGACGTGGATCCCTGGGACTCGCTGGCTCGTCAGTTGAGTACCAAAGCATGAAGAGCCCCAAGATTGCGGTGTGCACACATGCCACACGTGAGTACGCACGCCCAGCCACACAAAGAATTAGTGCCTTCCTTAGATTGAAGTATTCTCGTCATTAACAGAGAGTAAGAAAGCATCAGAAATCAACGTGCAGCCCAACTTCTGACACAGCTTCACCTCTGACCTGTTCTGTGGATCTACTGAGCTCACGCTGGGCCTCATTCAAAGTCATACTAATTCTGTGCCTGGTGCGCGTGTGGAGAGGACTGACAACCTTTGTTCAAAGGGAGCCCAGGGCTCCTGAGCGAGGAAGGACAGAAATCGGTCCTGACCCAGATTCACAATATGGGAGTCTGCCCTGATGCAGGCAGAAGCTGAGCCTCTTCAGGATAGGGAATGGGCTGCTTCTACAGCCAGGACGGAAGCAGAGTCAGCTGTGTGTGTGTGTGGGGGGGGGGGGGGTTCAGGCAGCGCACTGAGGTGTGCAATGGGTGTGCAATATGTAAATATCAGACACACTCCTATTTCTAACGTTGGCTAAGCCATACCTGTGTTTCAGTCTGAAAGTATCCTTCATTGGGCTGGCATTCCAAACCACCAACTTCCCAAGAGTTGGCTTTTCCAGAAGCCTGCCTGTACAAACCATAATAGTTTTGTTGAGCAAACAATGTAATAGGTTTTCTGAGATTAAAATATTATATCTGTTTGAAAAAACTTCCTATGGAAAAAAAACTTACAGAATAAGCCAATATTTCCAATCTTGGTGACACAAAACTATGGTTTTGAGGAAAGCGTGGCTCCCTTTCCCATCCGATTTCAGTGTTAAATATCCTTCTACATAGGCTGTGCCAGTATCTTATAAACTTTGATCAACAGTGTTCCTAAATCATATCCAAAATCCTTGAGACCTTGTCTTAGAGAGTCTGGTCAGCGGAAAGTAGGAAGCCATTGTTTCAAAAGAGGCAAAACGTTAATTTTTGGAGATATTATCTATTAAAGACGAGTAAAGTTCGATTCAATAGTTTAACTGGGTGTGGTCACCCACAGCTTTGATCCCAATCCTAAAAGAGACTGAGGCAGGAGGATCAGCATTTCATGGTCAACATAGACTGTGTGCTGAGACTCTGTGTTTGTGTGTATGTGTGGTGTGTGTGTGTGTGTATGTTTGGTTTTTGATGTGTGTGTGTGTGGTGTGATGTGTGTGGTGTGTATGTGTGGTGTGTGATGTGTATGGGGTGTGTATGTGTGGTACGTGTATGTACGTGGTGTGTGGGGCATGTGGGTGTGTGTTTGGTGATTGATGTGTGTGTGTGTGGTGTGTGGTGTTTATGTGTAGTGTGTGATATGTGTGGTGTGTGATGTGTGTGGGGTGTGGTGTGTGTGTTATTTGAGAATGGAACTATATCAAAAGACACATGTTTCTGACATTTTTGGGGTGCTAAATAGGGATAATAGAATTTGTAGTTTGGGTGTATCTGCATTAGTACACATCTAGCTTTAATTTAAAAAGGGGGGGGGTGTTAAGAAGATTCCAGAAGCTGAGTCACGGCCAGCTTATTTAAACTTTCACTTTCAGCTTCCTCATCTACGAAAATAGCTCAGTACCCATGTAGTAGGATGGCTGGATGAATAAGAACAGCGTTGAAATGACCGCTAACACAAGAACATCCAAAATAATGAGCCAGCCTCAAATAGCGCTGGGCACAGACTCGCTGCTGCCCAATCCCAGAGCTGATGTGGGTCACAGGGAGGAGACCCAGGAGGCAGCGTCTTAAAGGTGCCCTAGGTGATCTTGATGAGAACCCTACTGAAACCTGACCTTCCCTGGGCCTCCCCTGTAGGTTTAGGTATTGGCCTCACCTCTTAGCCCTAGAAGCAGATTCAGAGTCTAGATTTCAAAGGTCCCCCACCCAAATGGGAATCGTTCCTAATTCGTTCGTAGGGTGCCTATCAGACACCGCTCCTTCTTGAAGCAGAGATTTTGGCCAAGCTTGAGCTATAGAAAGGTTCATCAGTTCAAGTTACTTCCTTATTCCCCTCTCTTTGAACTCTGATTTCTGGAAAACGCCAAGGGGAAGAATTCGGTCCTTAGAACTGGAACCACACTCTTGTGTCTTACACTACTAACAGTGTTGTAAGCAGGGAAGAAGTAGGTCCTAGAAATACTCAGGAAGCTATGCCATGGCAGAAGGAAGTAACACATGCACCAAACATCCCACATTCCCGTCTTAATGTCTATCGACATTCTGTGTGTGTGGATCTAACTTCAGGGAGCCTCTGCCATGATAGCTAGGTGTAGGTTATCTTTTCTCAGCAGTTGCTCTCTTACCACGTGCTGAGATGGTTGAGTCCCAAGAAAGTAAGGAACGATGTGAAGGCAAGAGATTTAAGGAGAAGCCTACACACAGAGATAAAAAAAAAAATTCCTTTTGCTTCCTCTAAATCTATTTGCCCTTCATGTAGAAAGACATTTTTAAAAGGCACCCTGCTGGAATAATGTAAGTAAAAATAAAAACAAAGACTTAAAAAAAAACCAGTAAGTGGAGCCTGGAGAGAGTTCACATGTAGCATATTTAGAGTTTCGAGGGACTCATGCTTAGTGTCCCAATGCATACTGAAAACTGTAGATTCAGTATAATAAATCCCACAAAGACCAAAGGACATATCAACTTTGTCTCCCCTAATAATTAAAAGCCATTGCTCTACAATCTAATCATGCCTTGGAGCAGGGTTGAAAGTCTTCTTTGAAAAGGTTTTGATCATCTTCAAATACCATCTTCAAGTTTTCTACCATAACAAAGAGACAGCAATGCATTCTCTTCTGTATGTGAGAAGCAAACAGTTTACTGTTCTTTAGCTACTGAGACAGGGCAGCCTGAAGGGAAAGCAAAATTCTCTTAGCTTAGCGCTTTGGGGCTGTTGGGTGAAAAATATTTTTAGATATTATGATTAGTAATTCATGAGTGAGAAAGCTTTGCCAGACCAAGAAATTCAATATTTTTGTTTATTACTTATCTTTACATATTTTTTGCCAATGTCCTGAAGAAGCAGGCCCACAGTGAATTCACTTCGGATATTGGACATGAGGCCTAGCCCCCTAGCATTCCGGATACAAAGACAGATGATCCCTAGCCCCTGGCCTGTGTCTTCTCCAGTCTCATCTAGATGCGAGAATCAATACGCGCTAGCTGTTTAGTTTATTTTTCATCAAAAATATGTATGTGGGGGGGGGTGTTTGTGTGCTTGTGTATACAGCACTTGCATTCAGTGCCAACAGAGGTCAGAGGAGAGGGTAGCAGCTGCCCCTGGGACTGGAGTTACAGATGGTTTTGAGCCACCATTTGGATGCCGCGAACTGACCCTGGTCCTTTGGAAGAGCAGTTAGTGCTCTTGACCATTGTGTCCTCTCTCCAGCCTCCACAGTGGCCCTTTAAAAGAACTATATTGCATCGTTGACTTGGAGATGTGAGCACCTACATTTGACATCTTTTATTTTAACATTATTTTACCGAGTGACAGAGGAGACAAAGAGCTAGTTTGCCTTTGAATTCTCTCTGAAGACAACGAAAGCTAACGATGAACCAAGGTCTCCTGCCTCCAACTATGAAACAGGAGAAATAAGACTCTCCTTCCCCCATAAGCTTTATAAATCAACCTGACACTTCTTTCCTGGAGAATGATGCTTCCATACATGTGATTTTGTTTGTTTTTGAGACAGGGTTTCTCTGTAGCTATGGTGCCTGTCCTGGAACTAGCTCTTATAGACCAGGCTGGTCTTGAATTCATTGAGATCTGCCTGCCTCTGGCTCCCAAGTGCTGGGATTAAAGGCGTGTGCCACCACTGCCCGGCTCCATCAATTGATTTACAGTTCCTGAAAGCTAGGGCTTCTTGGCCTATTTGGGAGGTGTTGAAATAAGGGCGGCCGGGGCTGCGTCCCCAGCACCCCAGCCGCCTGCTCGGCTAGCTTATGCCCGAAATAACAACACACAAACTGTATTCATTTAAATACTGCTTGGCCCATTAGCTTTAGTCCTTACTTGCTAATTCTGATATCCCGATCAACCCATCTCTAATAAACTGTAGCACCGGTCTTACCGGGAAAGATTCAGCATGTCTGACCTGGTGGCTGGCTGCATGTCTGCCCTGGAGAGAGCTGCATGGCGTCTCTGCTCCAGAGCACAGAGCTGTCGAGAGTGAGCTCACTTCCTCTTCCTCCCAGTATGCTATTCTGTTTATTCCTCCCACCTATGTTTTAACCTATGAGGGCCAAGCAGTCTCTTTATTGCTTAACCAATGAAATCAACAGATTGATATATGACACTCCCACATCAGGGAGGAGCTCAGAATCATGGGGAGAAAATCTTTTGAACATCGTTTATAATCACATATACTTCATCACCTGGAAACGCCTAAAGACAGACTTCCGGTGGTATCTATGAGGGATTATGAGATTAGGTTAACGGAGGGGTAGACCCACCCTAATGTCAGACTGAAGAAACAGGAGAATGTGATTGAGTACCAGCATGCATGACTGTTCAAAGATGTGCAGTGGCTTCAAGTGCCTGCTGCCATGCGCCATACCTTCCCCTCCACGGACTGTGAGCTTTTCTCGAGGTATTTTACCACATCAACCAGGCAGGAAACTGATAAACGCCATGCACGTGTCGTTCAGAAAGAGCTTGTTTTGATTTATTGTTTCAAAAGGGATACAGTCCTTCCTGTGACAGAAGACGTGGTAGCAGGTAGAGTAGGCATGGGACTGGAGCAGGAGGCTGGGTGGCCGCACTGCACCCATACTAAGGAAGCAGAAAGTGAACAGGAAGTAAGAGCTGGTACAAAGCCTCAAGGCTCTCTCCCAGCGACCCACTTCCCCCAGGGAGGCTCCCATTCTAAAGGTTCAACAGCTTTCCTGAATCACTACCAGCTGGGGACCCATCAAGTGTGCAGCCATGTGGCCTATAGGGGACATTTCACATCCAAACCGCACTGATTGGTGATGGTTGGTGGTTTCTATGTTTTGATTTTGAGAGAGTAAGTCAGATATAGGCAAGGAATTCAGGCCTTGCCTGAAATTCACCGTATAGGCAGTGATGAATCTGAACTCCTGCTTCTCTTAATTCCACCTCGTGAGTGCCCACAAGTCAGGCTAGTGGTTTCTGTTTGTCTCTTGTTAAACTGTTGTCCTCCGTTTCCGCAGACTGACATTAATATCTGTCCGGGCAACCAGACAGTCATTGGTTTTCATTTCGGGTCAATGAATGTTTTGGACTTTGGGGATCATCTGAACAGGCAGTGGCAGCTGCTCTCTTGCCCCTCTTTGGTGTTTAAAGAACAGAATCGAGCCGGGCGATGGTGGCGCATGCCTTTAATCCCAGCACTCGGGAGGCAGAGGCAGGCGGATCTCTGGGAGTTCGAGACCAGCCTGGTCTACAGAGCTAGTTCCAGGACAGGCTCCAAAGCCACAGAGAAACCCTGTCTCAAAAAACAAAAACAAAAAAAGAACATAATCGACTGATCCATCTCCGCAACCCAATATCAAGTGATTTTGGAGCATCCACTGAGGCAACTACCAAGTTTACCTTCTGAATATGCTAATATAACAGATTTTAATGGTAAATTTTGCTATTGATAAATTCAATCAAGATCTACGTGAGCGCCAGGTGGTGGCTGGTGCGCACCTTTGATCCCAGCACTCAGGAGGCAGAGGCAGGCAGATCTCTGTGAGTTCGAGGCCAGCCTGGTCTACAAGAGCTAGTTCCAGGACAGGCCCTAAAGCTACAAAGAAACCCTGTCTCGAAAAGCCATATAAACAAACAAACAAATAAAATAGATATAGCCATGTTTTGTTGTTTTAATGCATTGTTTGATCAGTTCATAAATATTTTAACTAGAATTCCTGCATGAATAGTCAGTCATACCTGAGCCAGCCTAAGGTCTGGATTGCGAGTTTCAATGCCTTTCTGTCTCTCTGTGTGCTTATCATCTGGGCCCTGCATTAGTCTCTGCCTTTGATATGAAGGTTAGGTTCAGTCTGTAAACAGTGTTCTTTTCTCAGCCCTGGGATATTTAAATAGCACAAAACCACCAACTTCTTGGAGCTCAGATGATTATCATTGGAGCTAGATGTTTGGTGCCCTTTTCAAAGGTATCTCTGTTTTATTTATGTGTTGCAATGTAAGAAATCATCTCTAAATTCACTGAAATGGAACATTAGTAATGAGTCACCACCCCCAACCCTGGGGTCTCAGCTTAGCAGAGAATCCTGGCTAGACCTGCCTGAGTTTGCAATCGGGTGTGGCTGGGGCTGCGGCCATCTGAAGGCTTTTTTTGACATCACACCAGCTCACTAACACAAGGGCAGATGGACCAAGTGTAGGGTAAAAGGGACAACTGGCGCAGGAAACCAACCAATCACTGAGCACCCTGACTCTCCCTGACACCTCTGGGAAAACTCCGCCCCCAAGAAACCCTATATAAGCCTTTCTACTCCGTACCCTGCAGAGGCAACTACTCTCCTGGATTCCTCTTTCCCAAATAAATCTCTTTCTCATAAGAGTCTTGGGTGACAACCTTCATTCACCAGCACAGAGCAGAAGAACCTGGCTGGGACATCCCTTAGGGGACTGAGCTGAAAAACCTTGTTGAGACGCTCCCTAGGGGACCTCAGCAAGGCAGAGCTGAACAGAAGAACATTGCTAGGACACTCCTTAAGGGGGGCAAGAAAAGGGTGGGGGTGGGGGGAGCAGCTATTTTTCACAGGAGCTGGAGAAGATTGCTGCATTTCTGCAGGAGATTCCTTTAACAGAGTGTTAGCAGAAGAAACGTCTTGGGTTAGAGAAGAAGCAGATAGCTCTGCTAGGATGCTCTGGTAAGGGAACAGATCAGAACTCAGGTGTAGCTGCTCTCCAGAAGAGCAGGATCCCTATATTTTGCGGGGAAACCATCCCCCACCGCACCCCAGCTTCAAGTTGCCTGGGTTTCCTCCAGGGCTGAGCTGTCCCATTGCAGCTCCACCCTCTAGAGCTGTCCTATTGTGGCTATGTCCCGTCCCCCGCCCCCCGCCCCCCGCCCCCAGAACTGTCCTATTGCGGTTCTGAGTATATCCTGGCTTCCCCATAAGTCAGGATATCCCAACACCACTACAGTACCCACATTCCCCTACACCAAGGGCCTCTGTTCCTCTTCTACAGACCTCTCCACAGAATTGCCGAATGGCCCCACAGCCTAATAGCTGGCTTCCCCCAGAGCAAGACAGATGATGCAATGCCTTCCACTGAGCTAGTTTTAGAAGTCACACACTGTCTCGCTTTTGTCTTAATCCTTTCCATAGTACCAGGCTAGCTCTGATTCTGACCTGATTTGGGGAGCGGGCTATATAAGGGCACTGCTTTCAGAAGCAGGGATTCTTTGGGGTGGCCTGGTAGGATAGGCCCTGTAGCCTCTTGGAATCTTTACAGTCATTTTATGGAGATTACTCCAGTTGGTTCTGAACTCTCAGCGCATCACCTTCACATGTGTTATGGATGAATCTGAAATGTCCCTCAAAGGCTCTTGGTTTGATTATTTGGTCCCCAGATCACTGTGCTATTTTGGAAGGTTTTTGAAACCCGGGAAGATGTGACTACATGGAGAAAATAGATCACTCAGAGTGGGTTCTGGGGGAGTCTATTATCTCTGGCAATTTCCCGACTTGGTGTCTGCGCTCCCCAGGGTACATGGGAACAGTTAGCCCCCACCACACGCTTTTGCAGCTGTGATGTTCTGTTGAATGCACGTAGCCAAGTGACTGTAGACCAAACCATCCGAAACTGTGAGCCAAAGTAAATGGTTTTCTTGATTACCCCCCCCCAGGTCAGGTGTTTATTCATGGTGGTACCAAAGTGCATAATACAGCATTTCACAGTTTTCATGAGCCTTATCCTGAATTGTCAGTAAAATATTCTGTAAGTTTTGGTTAGATGGTTCTCTCTCCAGAATTATAGATCAGTGTATACAAAAGTCTCCCTGTGATCATCTAAAAAATTTTCAAATTTATTCTAATTGTATGATTTCACAGAACTTGAATATTTGGTCTAATTATCATGAATCTTCATATTTAAAGGTGTTTGTTGCATGTACTAGTTACTTTTCTCGTCTCTGTGTTAAAAATACCCTGATAAAAACATTTTAAGGGAGAAAGGGTTTATTCTGTTTCACTGATTGAGAGTACAGTCCTCAAGGCAGGAAAGTAAGGGCAACAGTAGCTTGAGGCAGCTGGTCACACTGTATCCATAGTTAGGAGTACTTGTGTTTAGCTTACTTTCTTGTTCCTATTCCGCTTAAGACCTCAGCCCACGGAATGGAACTGCCCACATTTAGGGTGGTCTTCCGGCATAAATGAACTGAATCCAGATAACCCAATAAGAGAGGCTTGGCTCTCCAGTGAGTCTAGAGCCCAACAAGTTGACGATATTAACCATGCACCCAACCTTTTTTTCAGATAGACGATTCGTTGCTCCATTAAGAAAGTGGTTGAGCCGGGTGGTGGTGGCGCAAGCCTTTAATCCCAGCACTCGGGAGGCAGAGGCAGGCAGATCTCTGTGAGTTCGAGACCAGCCTGGTCTACAAGAGAGCTAGTTCCAGGACAGGCTCCAAAGCCACAGAGAAACCCTGTCTCGAAAAACCAAAAAAAAAAAAAAAAGTGGTTGATCAAGATAAGATTGATTTGAGCTCTCTCCTGGTTTATAATCAATTTCCATAAGCGACTGGGACTATTTCTAGACTTTCTGTCATCTGTCTAGCACAATATCAAATAGCAACAGAAGGGTTTGGAGTTTGATGTAAATGCCTTTTCCCAGGGAAGATTATGTTGGTGTTTGGTCTGAAACAGATTTGAGTAGGAAGCATTCAAGTATTTCTTTTATTGTGTTTCTCAGTTTTGCTCTCTAAGATGTTGTAAATGTCACATGACTTTTCAGGATTGTATGTGTGGTAATTTTTTGTTTGTTTGTTTTTTTGTTTTTTTTGAGACAGGGTTTCTCTGTAGCTTTGGAGCCTGTCCTGGAAACTAGCTCTTGTAGACCAGGCTGGTCTCGAACTCACAGAGATCCACCTGCCTCTGCCTCCCGAGTGCTGGGATTAAAGGCATGTGCCACCACTGCCCAGCTTTGTGTGGTAGTTTGAATGAGAATGGCCCCCTCATAAACTGAATCTGTTTCCCAGTTCCTGGACTTCTTAGAAAGATTGAGGAGAGGTGGCCTGGTGAGAGGAGACGTGTTGTTGATAGCGGGTTCTGAGGTTTCCAAAGCCCACACCAGTTTGTCTCACTAGCTTTCTGTCAGCTGATCAGGATGTAAGCTCTCAGCTACTGCTCCAGCAACATGCCTGCTGTCTGCAGCCTTGCTTCCAGTCATGATGACCATGCACTAACCCTCTGAAACTGCAAGCAAGCCCCCAATTAAGTGTTTTCTCTTTAATAATTGCCCTTGGTCATGGTGTCTCTTTACAGCAGTAGAATAGAAACTAAGACAATATAATAGACAATAAATGTCTTTAGATTTTCTAGAGTTGAACTTTGTGTACAAAAATCCTTCGTGGATAGGAATTGCCATTGCGTCCTTCTCATTTATAGTTACTCAGTACTGAGAGTGCGATGGTTAGTTAGAATTGATGCCGGGCAATGGTGGCGCACGCCTTTAATCCCAGCACTCGGGAGGCAGAGGCAGGCAGATCTCTGTGAGTTCGAGGCCAGCCTGGTCTACAAGAGAGCTAGTTCCAGGACAGGCTCCAAAGCCACAGAGAAACCCTGTCTCGAAAAACCAAAAAAAAAAAAAAAAAGAAACTTGACACCATCTAGAATCGCTTAGAGAGAGTCTCAGTGAGGGACTGAATAGGTTAGGTTAGGATGACCTGTGGGCATGCCTGTGGGGGACGCACCTCAGTTACTTTCAATGAAGCGGGAAGACCCCATCCACTGTGCGTATCAGCATCTCCTTGGCACGGCATCCTGGGATGGATTAGAGAGGAGACAGGACAGTGAGCATTAGTGCCCGTGTCTTCATTTATTCTGCTCTTGACTGTGGCATGAGCAGCTGGCTCAAGTCCTGCCCACCTTGACTTCCCTGCTGTGAAGGACCTTAACCTGGAATCATAAGCTAAAATAAACTCCTTTCCCCTACGTTCCTTTTATTATGGTATTTTCTTATAGCAAGAGGAAATGAAACTAATTCAGGAAGTAATTTAAAAATGAGCTTATGGCTTCCTTATCTTTTACAGACACTGAGTTATGTATTTTATATTGCCTTCACAAAAGTAATTTAAATGCCAGTTAGATAGCTGTATGTGTAAAGTTGCCAGCAGCCAAAGCTGGTATCCTGAGTTCAATCCCTGGAACCCACATGGATGAAAGAGAACCAGTTCTCTAACGTTGTCATCTGACCTCCATGACCTTCACACATGTAGAGAGCTTGCAATATGCTCAACACACGGAGAGCTTCTGGGGGAAAACAGCATCTCTGTGTGACTGGAGCTGTCAGGGTCACAGCCTGGGCTTTGATTGACCTAACAAGCTAGGCTCAGCCCCACCCCCTCCAGACTCCAGTTAAAGAGACCAGTGATATTGAGAAGCAGAGAAGGAGAAGAGGAACAACAAAGGGGTCTTGTCACCCCATCCCCAAGTCCTCCTTCCAGGTCCTGACACGAGGTTTAGGTTTAAAGAGAAGGCAAGATATATCCAGAACTAGAGAGTCTTGGTCAGCGTGGTCCCATAGCTGCCGTGGCTCCAGTCTGTCCTGCAAGGTTTTCTGAGAAGCAGTCAGAGCTCAATCCTCTACCCCTATGAGACACCTAATTCTCATTAGGATTAGGATGAGGGATGAGTCGGTCACCTGTAAGTAGTTAATCAGCGTGTGTCGGGGAGAGGATTCGTTTCCTTAGAATGGTGCTTTAAATTTTTTGTTTGTTTGTTTTGTTTTTCGAGACAGGGTTTCTTTGTAGCTTTGGAGCCTGTCCTGGAACTAGCTCTTGTAGATCAGGCTGGCCTCGAACTCACAGAGATCCACCTGCCTCTGCCTCCCGTGTTGGAATTAAAGGCGTGTGCCACCACTGCCCAGCTAAACTTTAAACTCTTGAAAACAACTTTGAAGTGATTTCATGACTGAAAGTAACAGGGCACCAGACTAGAAACCAAGTTGCATGGTGTGAAACATCGGAACCTTTGCTAAGAAGATCAGAATAGGTTGTTTCTGTGGACAGGATCTGCACGCTCGCCAGTGAGTTCACCTGGGACTGGATCCTTTTAAAAACATGCTTTCTTATTTTTTTTTAATGTCATCATCATGTATATGTATGATGTGTCTGTGTGGGCACACCCTACCAGAGCACGTGTGTTGAGGTCAAAGGACAACTTTAAGGCGTTCTCTCTCTCCTCCCACCTTTACGTATGTTCTAGGGATTTAACTCAGGTTATAGGCTTTCTTGGCCAGGACCTTTGCCCACCTGCTCAGACATCTCACTGGCCCAGTGACATCTGTTCCTATGAGACAAGGTCTCCCTGTGGCTGGTACCAACGCACCAACCTTCTCCTTCTAGCATGGGTCCACTTAGGAAATTCCAATTTCTGGAAGTCCATCGTTTCCATAGTCTGATAGCCAAAAGGAGAGAGGTATGGTGTCTCTCTCTTTGAATATCTTTGCCTTTGCCCTGACATTTACACGTGGAGAGGCCCATGGAAGTCCCAGGCTCTAGTCCCAAGCCTTGCTTCTGGCTGTTCCTAAGTTTTATACTTTTAATAATAAACTTGAAATAAGTAACCTTGGTTATATGACTCCCGTGAGCCACTCTCGTAAATTGTAAACACTGAAGGGAAAGCCACAGAACTTTTAGGTTATCACTGGGGTATCAAAAGCACAACTGGTATAGCTTGGATTTGACATCTGAAGTAGGGGCAATTTAATTAGACCAACCCTTTAATCTGTGGGGTCTGGGCTATGCCGAGGAAGGTAGCCTCATTATTGGGGTTCTCTCACTTCTTGAAGGAAAGAACTCAGTCAAGAGACACAGACAGTTGGAATAGAAGCTTATTTAGCAAACCTAAGCCGGGCAAATACTCCAAAGAGAGTTTGGAGTGGGTGGCCTCAAGGCAAAGAGCATCCCTAGAGGTTCTGTATTAGGGAATTTATTTTATTTTTCTTCAAGATTTATTTTTAGGGTGTGTGTATGCCCAAGAAGGCCTAAAGGGAAGCATTGGGTCCTCTGAAGCTGGAGTTATAGGCAGTTGAGAACCCTCTTATTTCTGGGAGCCAAACTTAGTCCTCAGGAAGAGCACTAAAAGCTCTTAACTGGGAAGCCATCTCCCCAGCCCCAAGTCTTAAATTGTAAAGAAAAATATGTGAATTATTTATGAGGTATGCAGCATATTCACGAGATAGAGTATCTCCTATCCCAAACCTTTGTGAACCATGCCTCCCTTTTAGGTATTTCTTTCCACAATCTCCATAAAAATAGAAGGCCACTGAACGACAGTGCGTATAGTACAGTGCCGCCAGGTCTTCTGGGGGTACAGAACCTTCATTAGTGCACGTGGTGGGAGAGTACCCTGGTGCCTTAGCTTCCAATGTGGAGAAAACATCCTAAATGCAGCTTCAAGTATGTTTAACCACAAACGGTCTTTGTGGCTGTCAGCGGACACAGCTACTGTTTCCCCCCAGTTACCACGTTATCTAACTCCTTGCCTACCCAGTATTGGTATCAGAACTGAATATGGAGACCTAAGGTTGGATAGCAGCTCAGAGTGGGAGCCCCGCGTTTTGCACGCTTGGCATCAGAACCCAAGCGCGGTTAAGTATGCAGAGTCAAATACGGGAGGTAGGAGTTCCACGTGGTCGGAAACTGCCGCGGAGCATCACAGCAGATGAGAGCCTGCTGTCGTCACGATCCAAGTATGGGGCCTGCCCATTTCTGCAAACAGCTGCGCTGTCATTGCAGCATCTCTCCGGGGAGATGATGTCACCGATGGCATCACTGTCGGCGTCACTTCCAGGAAGGTCCCAGCCGAAGAGGAAAACAAGAGAAATGGTATCCATGGAAATTTCCTGTTTCCAAGGACCGCGATGAACGGTGCTCCTTTCCTCCACTTCAAAACTTTTCTTGGGAAGAGCTGGCCACCTGCCTTCTGGCTTGAGTTTATTCTGCATTATAAAAATTAGAACCTGCCCCAGAAATCAGCATGAATCATAGTCAAGGCCAAGAAGGGAGCAGGTTAGACTTTCTGAAGGCAAGAACTTGACTAAAAGAAAAATATGTAAATCGTTGCGTTATCTGCATTCCGAGGATGCTATTGCTGGGTATGGCACACCCTCGTATTACCACCATTTGAGGACTGGCGTGGCTGTAAATAAATTCTTTCCCAACCACCTGCAAAGGTACACGTGCTTCAGACTAAAAAGCTAGGGTTTAGTTTCAATGCGGGAAGAAACCAGAACTCAGCCTAGAAAATTATTTCAGTACTGACTAATGTCACCGTCGTATTTTTAACCTATGTGATAGATCATAATAAAAACTGATTTTTAAATTCTAAAATGACTAATTTCTTGCTTAAGGGAAACTAGTTTAAAATTAACTCTAATATTATGATAACTGACTTTAATGTAAAATTTGGGGGAAAGTTTTGTTGAGTATATATTCAGTAGAAAATATCGCTGCATGAGTCTGTGGGTAGAATTTATGAGCTACAGTTTCTTGCTTCATTTTGAATGAATGCTATGAATGAGGAGACCTAAGGAATCTTTAGGTAGTAGCATAGGAACTATGTAATGCCGATTTTTAGTCCTGTAAGTATCCAGGCAGGTTAGCCATGGATGTGCTCAGTGCGCATGCGCATTTAAAGGAGCCACGTAGTAAATGTTACTGTTTACTGGTTCTGGAATTCTGACCCCTTTGCCTGTCGTTGACATCACCACTTGCGATCGTCAATTATGCACGCGCGCGCGCTCGTGTATGTGTGTGTGTGTGTGTGTGTGTGTGTGTGTGTGTGAAAGATGAATGAGCCCACGTAGGCATGATGAAAATGCAGCGTTCTGGCCAGGCTGACCTCCAGGTATCTCTCTGGTGCAGGAAGCGGCCTGCAAGTCCGTTCCCTTTTACCACTAGGAGCCCCAGCTTGCTTACGGTCCTCCGTTCACACAGTTACATAAACACATTTACTGTAGCCCGCTGTGTTTCTGGTTCTTCTTGACTCTGTGATCTATACGCTTCAGGTGTCTGTGTTTGACCAGCAGGCCCATTTGCACAGCTTTGAGGAGAACACGAGAGACAGTTATAGAGAGAGACCGAGGGAGCCACAGATAGTATCACTGGATGCGGACAGACTAGAAGAGAGGGACACAGGATCACCGCACTAACCGTACTGGCGATTTCTCAGCATGTTATCCCAAATGAGGAAATCAGAATTTAGAAAACAATGTAGATATCATAGAAAACATGAGTTTGTCCTTCCGACTCTGGCCTATTTTGTTTGATAGGATAATTTCCAGTTCTGTCCATATTTGTGCAACTGACCTAATTTTATTCTCCGTGACTAAGCTAAACTTCTCTGTGTACATATACCACATTTTCTTTACCCATTCCTCCTTCGATGGGCACCCAGGCTAGCTAGACAGCTTGGCTCCCGTGAATGGTGCACAGTATTTACTGTATGCTGGCTTTGATTCCCTCAGGTCCGGGCTTAAAAGAGGAACAGGGAGATCGTTTGGTGAGCTTTTCACAGTGGCTGAACTAATTATCTTTTCTGGATATTAACCCTTTTTCAGATAATAGTGGGCAAAGATGCTTTCCCGTTCAGTAGGCTGTCACTTAAGGTTATTACATTTTTTCCTTTGCAATGTCATAACTTTTTGTTTTGTTTTGTTTTTCGAGACAGGGTTTCTCTGTAGCTTTGAAGCTTGTCCTGAAACTAGCTCTTGTAGATCAGGCTGACCTTGAATTTACAGAGATCTGCCTGCCTCTGCCTTCGGAGGTCTGGGATTAAAGGAGTGTGCCACTACCACTTGGCCTGCTATTTTATCTTGAACACTGAGTAATCTTCACAAAGACTTTGCCTATGCTTGTACCTTGATGTGTTTCCTCTGTTTTCTTGTAGTAATTCCCAAGGCTTTGCATTAAGATCTTCTGTTTATTTTGAGTTGATTCTTGAGCAGGATGAAAGATAGGAATCTAGTTTTATTTTTCTATAGGCATGTACATCCAGTTTTTTAAAGCACCATTTGTTGACGAGGCTGTCTTTTTTCCATGGTATATTTGTGACTTTTTGTTTGCTTGAAAAAAGAAAAGAGGGAAGGAAAAAAGAAAGGAGAGAGTGAGGAAGGGACGGAGGGAGGGAGAAAGGGAGGGAAGGAGGAAGGAAGGAAGGAAGGAAGGAAGGAAGGAAG
Source organism: Neodon shergylaensis (assembly GCA_025134845.1). NCBI lineage: Eukaryota > Metazoa > Chordata > Mammalia > Rodentia > Cricetidae > Neodon > Neodon shergylaensis. The sequence continues at coordinate 21,082,368 of JABTXL010005037.1, forward strand.
GAAGGAAGAAAGGAAGGAAGGAAGGAAAAAATTTATTCTTGTGTCTGTTTCTGTTCCAGCGTCATTTTTGTTACTAAGGTTCATTTTGTTACTATGGCTCTGTACTATGATATTTTCAGCATTGTTCTTTTTGCTGAGGATAGATTTGGTTCCATATTTAGGGCTGGATTTTCTAGTATGATGGATATCATTGAAATTGTAATGGAGATTGTGTTTAATCTGTGGCACAGTTTTGATCATAGAGCCATTTTTATACTATTAATGTTGCTGCCCCATAAACATGTGTGTATCCCCACCTTGCAAAGTTTTCTTCAAATTCTGTCTCTAATGTTTTGATTATAAGGGACTTCACCTCCTTAGATTTATTCTTAAATGTTTTAAAAATTGAATCTATTATGAAAAAATATTGTTCCCATCAATTATTTTTTAACATGTCCATTCTTCTTCTTCTTCCTCTTCTTCTTCTTTTCTTTTTGAGACAGGGTTTCTCTGTGTAATAGCCCTGACTGTGCTGGAACTCAAGTCTGTAGACCAGGCTGGTCATGAACTCACAGAGATCCGCCTACCTCTGCCTCCGGAGTGCTGGGATTAAAGGTGTGTGCCACCACTGCCCAGCGCTGCTACTTTCTTGAAAGTGTTTGTCAGATCTAAGAATTTTCTGGCAAAGACTTTGGACTCTTCATATCATCCACAAGAAACTGGTTCGAGCTGTTCCTTTCCTATTTCTCTCCCTTTTGTTTCTTTCTCTTGCATCGCTGCTTCCTCTCTGAGTGGTCATTTCCTACTATGTGACTTGCTTCAGTTAACCTTATTTGAAACAAACTATGGAGGCCCACACTGTCTTGTTCAGTGATGCTGCCTCAAGGTACGAGGTCATAGGAAAGAAGGGCAAACTATCATTGGGAATAGGAGGTAAGCATCAGCAGGAAGAATCATGTTCAGAATTATCAGGAGTGACCGCCTGCAAAATGAACAAGCCTTCACCAAGGTGAGCACTCTGTCAAGTACCACAGAGTTGCGTTTTGACCTCTACTAAACTGAATAAGCCCTACGGAAAGCAAGGGAAGGGTTATACTGAGACAGGAGTCTAAGAGGAGAGAGTAGAGTGTTTGAGGACAGGTAGTCTCCAAGAGAGAAGCAAAGGGAGAGAAGGAGGAGCCTACTGAATGAAGTTGATAGTCTGAAAGAGAAGGGTAGAGCAAGCATTGAACTTGGGGACTCCAGTGTCACATACTGACCACCTGCGTGGCCTAGGTAAATATCATCCCATCTCTAAAACTCGTCTTCTTCATATGCAAAAGAAGACTTTCAGAATCTATAATGAATCAGAATCATAATGAGAGATCAACATGTATGGCCAGGTCTTCTTGTTTCCTTATTCATTGAAGTTGACGAATCATGGGCTAGGGAGATGGGCACAGTCAGGAAAGTACTCGCTGGGCAAGCGTGAGGATCAGGGTTCAATGCCCAGCACCTATGAGAAAATCTAAGTGTCGTGGTGGACACCTGCTATCCTAGGGCTGAGAAGGCCACTCAGAAGGATCCCTCGGGCTTGGGGGTCGGCCACTCTAGGGGAATCTGTGAGTTACAGGTTCAATGAGATACTTTGTCTCAAAGAGAAAATTATGGTGGAGGTTTCCTGAGGAAGTCACCAATGTCAATTTCTGGCCTCCATATATACAAACACAGCCGATTAACCTGTATACAAATGCGTGTGCACACGTACACACACACACGCACACACTCGATGTTCATACATACTCCTCGTCCTCTCTCTCTCTCTCTCCTCTCTCTCTCTCTCTCTCTCTCTCCTCTCTCTCTCTCTCTCTCTCTCTCTCTCTCTCTCTCTCTCTCACACACACACACACGCACACACACACACACACGGAAGTCAGGTGATGCACATCTTTAATCCCAGCACTCCTATGGAGAGATGGGTCACATAGACAGGAAACCATCCCTGAAGACCATGGACCAGCCTAGCCTGTAGTACGGCACAGAGTAAGGGTCCATGGACAGGAGGGGAGTAGCCCTAAAACCAAGAGAATCCCCCTCTAAGCCCATGGTTTTTTTCAATATTCACAAGCCAATTCCAGACACCTTGTTCTATCAACTGATAAGCACGTCACATTAATTCACTTTCTAAACTCAAAAAAAAAAGTATTTTTTTGAAAGGAAAGTTCCTGTTAATAACATGAATGAAGATTTGGTATCTATGGCCATCAATAGAAGGCAGCTACAAATACCCACCCCCCAGGGGCAAATGCTTGTTCTCTAACTCACCCCAAAGATGTTTCTGCCCACTGTGGTTTCTAAAAGCCTTTGCTGTCTGTCTCCGGTGGTCAACTCCCATTTCCTACTTGGCCTCAATCTTTCCAAGAACTGAAACTGTTTATCAAATAATTTCAAAGCCCACATGTCTCCAAGCTGGCCCCTTGAGGAAACCTCCCCTCTACACCTCCAGGAATGCGATATTCATCTTTTATGTAGATAAGCAAGAAAACTTTGGGACACTACAAAACAGGATGCTTTTGAGGGTTCCTGTTTTAGGAAAATAAATTAAACCCAAATATTGCTGAGATATCAAAACACGAGCAGTTCATTTCTGAGACATTTGAATTGCCCTCGTCACTCAGTCATGACTTGGGAAAAACATAAAGGGCCAATGTGTCCTTTTTTGAGCAGATAGCCTTTCTCTTCTAAAGCTCTCCACAGTGACATTTATTTATTTTTAGACTCCTGTGGCTAGCACACTGGCCTGAGGCATGATTGATCTATTCATTTCTGCTCTCTTTAATGTTGAAAGCAATTGCAACAGCTGCACCAGCTGTGTTGTAACCCCTACTGGTGGCTACCACCCCAAGTGGTTTAGTGACACCGTTCCTTTTTATTCTATGGGCAGTCATCATTTCTTCCTAGTTCCATTCAGAATCTTACTAACTTTGGGATCGTGCATCATTGAATAACGGCTATGAATGCAAAGTCCCCCATTGCAATGTTTCCCGTTTCTGAATAGGGGCTGCACTGTCTAAATATGTAATTCTTACCTCCCTGTTCTGAGTGCAGGCACCCCTCTTGAAACATTTTTAGGGTGCATCTCTTTGGAACTTACAATTCCAAGTGACTATGTTTCCAGGTCGTTTGTTCATTACAGAACATCTTTCTAAAATATTCTAAAATTTGTTTTTGTATCATATATATGAGCGTTTTCCTTGCAAGCATGCACATGCACCATGTGTATGCAGTGCCCACAGAGGCCAGAAAAAGGATGTTGAATCCCCTGGAACTGGAGTTATGGAGGTTCTAAGCTACCATGTGGGTGCTCAGAGCTGAACCCAGGTCCTCTGCAAGAGTAGCAAGTACTCTAAACAGCTGAACTGTCTCTCCAGCTCCAGGACTTTTGTTAAACAAGATGATTCTTTGTAAGTGAAAAAAATAGAACCGGTAAGGGAAGAGGAAAGCCTGATTTAGGGAGAGTGTATCCAGACACTAGAAGGCAGAAGCATTAGGCAGTTTTGTACTTATCACTTGAGTTGATACCAATATAATTAACTGTAAACGGTCTATTTTCCATATCTAAGAGTATATGGATTTTCAAAAAAATGGTATTTTTTTTTTTAGTTTTGTTTGTCTCTTGGTTGATCTTCGAGAAGTTTAAAAATTTTTGGTAGTTCCAGGACAGGCTCCAAAACCACAGAGAAACCCTGTCTCGAAAAACCAAAAAAAAAAAAATTTTTTTTGGTAGATTTTTTTTAGTTTATGAAGAAGGGGTAGGGAGAGTGGCTGATGAGGGTGACAGATATATTCTTCTGATTTAGTTGTAAGGCAAAACCAAATGTGCACAAGTGCAGGACAAATGATAGATAGGTTTGCCTCTCAAGAATTTAGAAGAGCTGGGCATGGTAGTCATAACTACCTCTGTGAGTCAGAGGCTACCCTGGTCTGCATAGTTCTAGGTCAACCAGGGCTACCTAAGAGTCCAAAATGATGTAATTTAGACAGGAGTGTCTATCCTGTCTGAGAGGGAAACATTTAATATGTCTCATTTTCAGTAAAACAAAATATTTTGTTGTTTGTTTGTTTGCTTGCTTGCTTGGTTTTTGAGACAAGGTCTCTTTGCCTTAAGCTTTGAATTAGTCAGGATTCTCTAGACTTTAGAGTCTAGAGTAACAGAACTTACAGAACGAATCTCTCTATATATAGAAAGAGGATTTTTTAGAAGGACTTTCAGCCTTTGTCCAGCTAATCCAACAATGGTTGCCTATGAGCGGAAGGTCCAAGAATTCAGTAGTTGCTCCGTCCACAAGGCTGGATGTCTCAGCTGGTATTCTGTATATGTTGGGATCCCAAAGAAGTAGGCTCTCAGGCCAGTGAAGGAAAGGACTGCAAGGCAAGAGCATGCAGGCAAAGAGTAAGAGTTTTCTTCTTCTGTGTCCTTATTTAGACTTCTTGTGGAAGGCGTGGCCCACGTTAGAGGTGGGTTTTCCCAGCTAGTTAAAGGTGTGTCTTCCCATCTCAAAGATCTGGTTCAGAAGAGGATCTTCCCAGTTCAAATTAAGCAAAAGTCCCTCACAGGTGTGCTCCGCCATTATGGGAATTTAGGCAAGTCCAGAGGTAGTCTAACTGACAACCAAGAATAACCAAGACAAGCTGGCTGTGTAGCCCAAACTAGTCTAAAACTCAAAATCTGTCTGCCCTCCCTGATCACAAACATACAATAACGTTACTTTTTAAAAGATGTTATTATAATGATTTAATGAAACAGGAAGCTGGGAGTGTGAGAACTTGGCTAATCTACTCAGGGCCCTGGGTTCATTCTCCAGTACCAGTTTTAAAAATTTTAAAAAGGAGAGAAAAAAGGAAGAAAGGAAGGGTGAGAGGGAGGGAAGGATGAAGTGTGGAGAACGAGAGAAAAGAGAGAAACCCAGAACTTATATGGGGAGATTAAACATTAAGGCCAGCCTGAACTATATAATGAGGCCATCTAATAATAATAATAATAATTAAAAATAAATAAAATAAATTCTATTAAATACATGTATTCAACACCCAGGGAACACACAGTCTTCACAGAATGGGATTCAGTTCAGTTGTTTGCAACCTGAACACTTACCTTGTAAACTTAGAGTTGCTGAGTGCCCACATATTTTGTGCCAAACACTTTTTTTTCTGCTTTAAGATCATAGGATGAATATTATTTAAAATAAGAGCCAGATCATTAAGCCCATTTACCTAGCATAGGATAAACCGTGCCACAAATCGTGCAAGAAATTCCAACTCTGAGCCATGGCGTCAGCAGGTTCAGTTATGAGAAGGGAGGAGAGGAAGGCAGAATTTTCTGGTCCCATCTGGCCACCCATTATCTCTGGACCAAATACTACATGGAGCAGGATGCCATATTAAATGCTTTGAAGAAGTACTTGGTTTACTCAGCCTAAGCTGGTCCAGTGTGTCATTAACCTGCCTTCTCTGTTATTTTTCTAAATATATATATATATCCCATCTCACGAACAGGCAATGTTTCCAACATCCAAGATTCACAGGAGTTCAGAGGCTCATGGGGTTCTGTGAAGATGGCCATGGAGAGCAGTTAGTACTTCCACACTAATCGACTGATTTGAAATGGGGGTCTCTCTATGTAGCTTTGGCTGCCCTGAAACTCACTGTGTAGACCAGGCTGGTCTCAAACTCACTGAGGTCCTCCTGTCTCTGTCTCCTGATTGCTGGGATTAAAGGCATGCACCACCATGCCTGACTCTTGAGTCTTTTTTAACTCTTGGGACACTTCTTTCCAAGATGCTGGACCTATGTTAACCAAACTCCCCTGGATTCCGAGGTGTGTGTGTGTGTGTGTGTGTGTGTGTGTGTGTGCATGTGCCTGTATGTGTACCAGAACCAACCTCCCCTGCATACAAGGTGTGTGTGTGCATGCCTGTGTGTGTACTAGAACCAATCTCCCCTGCATACCAAGTTGTGTGTGTGTGTGCTTTCTTCTCGAGTTGTCTTCTGTGTTGTGTTACTCATGACAAATGCTTCCATTCTTTTGATTTAAAAATTCTATCAGATCGAACCAGAGAGACTGACTTTTGGCCCAAGTTCCGTATTTCCTGCCCTGTGGGGCCATCCTGTGTAGACCTGTACTCTTTGCTCAGTACTGTCCTGGCCAGGCTACTCTCTCATGTGACCCATCCTCCAAAGTCCCTTACCTCACAGCCTCTCCACTTCAAAACTGCCACTGCCTCAGACGGTAGGACGGAATTTTCCACATGCGCTTTTATTGTCAAGGAGATGTTTCCTAAATCAAATGCATTTCTGGTGGTATTCCAGGCTGACAGATAGATATTAGCAGCTCAGGGCAGGCAGGGGAGGCTCCTGGCAACTGAGGAGAAGGGTTGGCCCTCTCTACAGTCAGTCCCTGGAGGCCACACCTCAAAGCTCTTTTGATTCTTGCATCATCTTCCCTTCGCCACTTCTGAACACGAGAGAAACATAACACACACAGCTTCTCTGCGATTCTGCAGAACATAAAGGAAGAGGCAGTAAAGGCTATTTTCTGTTATTATAACACATTACCTAAGAACAAGCTATTTATAAGGCAAAGAAATTTATTTGACTTATACATTTAGAGGTTAGGATGTCCAGGAAGATGTATCCTGCATCTGCTGGGCCAGGATTTCTTGCTGTATCATAATGTGATGGAGATCACACACGGCAATATTAAAGAGGGATGAATTTCATAAACCCCTCGCTCATAGCAGCCTTTGACTACCCATGCTTCCTCAGGAGAGGAGCTGCCTCACAGTTCCCCTTCCCCCAATAAGGTCATGTTGCCAGGAGACTGGATTTTGTACAGGTCTTACTTAGCTAATCACATCTTCTGAGGGTCCTGGAGTGCAAGGACCCAGTCGTGTCTAGGAGAAAGCATTCCACAACCTCTGTCTTCCTCTTTTAAAGCCACTCATCCTGCTACTCCATGACTTCACCTCATTATCTCTCAGAAGTTCCATCCCTCAATCCCCCAAAAAATCATTAGGATATGAATTTGAAGCCTAATTTGCCAGCATGTGAACTTAGGGGGACAGAGGTCTCCTGTGTGGCTGTTTCTTATTGTGACTAGCCAACACCTGTGTCAGCTGATTTCTCTGACCCATAGGAAAATTTACTTCCATTTATCTCGTTTAGAACAACTCAAAGTTGAAAATAAAGTCTTAAGAATGATTTCTGCCAATTCTGATTTGTGGACTAGGAACACCCTAATGGTTTTTGTTCTGTCAGGGACAATGGACAAGAGCCTTTGAAGGCAGAAAGTGTTGGTTTTTCTTGGTCATATTTTGGTGTAACTTCCTGATGTAAGAATTAATCATCTTTAGTGCACACCTTTAATTTCAGCACTCAGGAGTCAGAGGCAGGCAGATCTCTGTGAGTTCAAGGCCAGCCTGGTCTACAAAGTGCGTTTCAGGACAGCTAGAGCAGTTACACAGAAAAGCCTTGTCTCAAAAAACAAAAACAAATGAAATTAATCATCTCACAGAGGCATGTTAGTCTTTACTTGTTAGTCTTCTAAATATAAAGCTAAAAGCTGTAAATCTTTGTGTTCTGTGAATTAATAATTTGTCAATGAATGTCAAAACCAATGTCCTTAAACTCAGTTTCTGTTATCATCATACTAAAACTGATTTGTATGTTTTCCTGAGGACTCTTAAAAATTAGAATTCTGCTGACAGAAAACCTAGGTGTTCTTTGATAAATAAAGGACATATTTATGCCTCTTATTTAATTTTATGTTTTTTTTTCTCATGGACTTATATGACATTATGTGCAATGAACTATCGATGCATGGAATCGCTGGATAAATCTATCTACAGTTTCCTCTGGAGTTCCTTCTTAGTAACTGACACATTAAGCCAGGCCTAGCACCCAGAGAGCTAGCACTACTGATTTACCTTTTATGACTCTTGACACTGTAATTCTCCTCTGTGTCACCCTCTGAATCGCCTAAAGAGCTCTGCTGTGTTCTACACTACCTCAGACCTCAGCCTCATCTTGCTGCCGTCCCTGGCAACATTCAACCTTATAATAAAATAATCACACCGTTGAGCAAACAAAGGGTATCAGTGGGCACCCGAGATAAGTTCACTGTGATAGCTAAGTAATAAATCTGGCAGTTTCTTGGCAGCTAAGGCTCCAAGAAAAATCCTACTGGTTCTATGACATCTGTTCTTATGGCTAGTAGGGGGAGAACAAGAAGAGGCAGGAATAGAAATGACCATAACTTGGCAGAACCAAACACTGTCCAAATGGATTACTTTATGAACTCTCCCTAAAAGTTTGTGTGACATTTTACCCATGAGAATGTTTTTGAAGATTAGATTATATACTGTCTGAATATGCTGATAGCAATCAAGTGATATAATGTATATTTTGGTATTGAATTGTGTAAGCTGCTGTCGGATATGGGTTTGAACCCTGCTGTACCAGTCGTAGGCTTTGAGCTGGGCATTTTACTCCATCTGAACCTCGGCTTTCCACAGCTGCAGAGTGTGACAGCTTTACTCCGTATCTGTAAATGTGTGTCAATTAAACAATAATCTCTCAGAACCTCTAGATCAACCGTTCTCAGCCTGTGGGTCACAACCCCATGGGGTCAAACAACCCTTACACAGGGGTCATCTAAGGCCATAGAAAAACCCAGATATTTATATTGCGATTCATGATATTAGCAAAATTACAGTTATGAAGTAGCAAGAAAAATTAATTTAATGGGTGGAGGTCATCACAACATGAGGAACTGTATTAAAGGGCCGTAGCATTAGGAAGGTTGAGGACCACTGCTCTAGATAAAAAGTTCTCATTAATAAATAACAAGGACCATTAACTAATAATACTGAAACAAAATTAGGGGAATCCAAAATGATTAAATAAAACATCTCGTGTCCATAACCATAAAACCATTCCTCTTAACCTCAGAGGATTAAGAAAACATTTTGCAGGTGACATCTCTTGTGCTATTAATCCAAGTTGTCAATATGACAGACTTAGAGACCCAAAAAACATTGGTAAAACACACTTCTGGGCATAGCTGAGGGCGTTTGCAGATATTGGTGTAAAAGGCCAAGATGGTATGATAAATTGGAAGGGAGATGTTCACGGTACCGCCCTTCCCCCAACGAGCGGCGTCTTCAATGATGCCCTTGTCTGTGGACATCACTAGGTTCTTCAGCCTTTAAATATGGTCTTGCAGTATCAGGTCTGCAGTGAGCTTCAGCCTAGACTGGGGCTGCATCATTGCTTCATCTTGTCCTGATATGAACAGCAATTGGTTTTGTCTAGCTCTTCAGCCTGCAGACCCTGCATAGAGTTATGCAGACCCTAACAGTGTAGCCAGTCTAACAAATCTCCTCATGCACATACATGCGCACGCACACACACAACACAGATTGAGAGAGTAAGAGAAATTTTCTCTGGAGACAACTTGACTACTACATCGCTTCCTGGTATCCAAACCATGGCTTTCTCTTTGACCAACTCCTTCACTTCCTCCATTTATGAGACAAGTTCAGTCAACAAGAAAGGAAGCGATGATGACTCACAACCACTGCAACTCCAGTTCCAGGGGAACCAATGTTTTTTTTCTGACCTCTTTGGGCTCCTGTACACGCTTGGTGTGCATTCATACACATTCAATGACACATACATACACACACACACACACACATACACACACACACACACATTTTTTTAAAGAAGGGAATCAGCCAGAGGAGAGGGAAGAGGGAAAGGGAGAGGGGAGTATAACAATAGAAAAACAATAAATTTTAAGATGTGCCCCGTGATTCAGTGGTGCTCTCTCTGAGATGTCTTAGGCCAGGCATGTCTGAGGACATTTTCCTGGCTGAGATACAAGGGGATCAGGAGCCTGAGCCTCAATGCTTAACCTCTTAGCCTTGAAGAAGCAATGCGGGTGGTCCTGCCAAGTCACAGGCATGATGATGCCGAAGTGTAAGACGTTGGGGTTTATAGACTCCTTCCTGCATCTCTCCTTCACTCCCCTCTGTAGGCAAAACCACTCGTGGTTGTTTTTCACAGGCCTCCTGGGTAGCAAATCTCTGCCTCTAATGTGATAGCTCGAGTTTCTCCATTTTTAAAACCTCTTTGTCATTTTTGACTCTGCTACATGTTTCATGTCTAGGTTCAGGTTGGTCAGATCTCTGCCCTGTGCCCTGGATCTCAAAACATTTGTCAAATATGCCGTAGTCTTCCGTGGCAAAGGCAAATCTCCCATTGGCTGCTGTGAAGAATAGACTATGACCAAGACAATATGTGGTTATGAGGTGGGTGTGTGGGGTACCAGCACCCCAGAGTGACCTGTGACTTAGGACATGCCCACGACTAGCAGGTCCCATGGATGTGGGAACTGAATCCAGTTCTGCAAAAGCAGCAAGTGCTCTTAAACACTGATCATCATCCGGCCCCTAACACTGTTATTTCTTAGGAAAACTTTGCTTCAAAAACCCAGAAGAACACTATCAGCATGGAAGAATGTTCCCCTTCCTGTTTCCCAAAGCAGGGTGGTATTTATTCTGCTCATTAAATGAAGCGATCCTATAACATTGTCTTAATTACCGCCTGTGGTTTCAAAATGTTTCTGAAACTTGTAGATTATAGAGAAAGCTATTGAAACCCTGATCTGCAAGGGCAGACCAAAACGGATCACATCTCAATACCTTCTAGTTTGAGCTTATACAGCTCAGAATAAACAGTGAAGCAATTTTACTTTATATTTAGTATTTGCAATGGGAACTGAAGTCCCATTGTGGAATAATCTTTTCATACACAATGAAGATGTGTTGCAGCTGGGCAGTGGTGGCGCACGCCTTTAATCCCAGCACTCAGGAGGCAGAGGCAGGTGGATCTCTGTGAGTTCAAGGCCAACCTGGTCTACAAGAGCTAGTTCCAGGATGGACTCCAAAGTGACAGAGAAACCCTATCTCGAAAAACCAAAACCAAAACAAACAAGAAGATGTGTTGCTAACATTGTTTTAATGAGGACCTAAATGGCCAATAGCTAAGCAGGAAGAGGTTAGGTGGGACTTGGGGACAGGGAGAGAGCACTGGGATGATGAAGGAAGGGCAGAGTCACCAGGAGACACTGGGGAAAGCAAGATGAACATGCCATGCTGAAGAAAGGTACCAAAATGCATGATAGAACATAGATAAGAAATGTAGGTTAAGTTGTAAGAGCTAGTTAATAACAAGCCTAAGCTATTGGTCGAGCATTTATAATTAGTAAGTCTCTATGTGGTTATTTGGGAGTTGTCTGGTGGGACAGAATATTTCACTTATACTAATGACCAGTGCATTTTTTTCTTCAGATACTTAGAACTATTTTTGTTGCCTGTTGTATAACTTCATAACAATCTTAACATCCAAATTTAAATTAGATAAAATTAATAAAATTAGAATTAGCTTCAGGTCTTTGAGCAAACTAACTACATTTCAAACATTAGAGAGTCACATGTGGCTAATGGCTACCGTATTGGACAGTACCAATAGGACACTTTCATTGTTGTGGATAATATTATTGTACAGTACCCTTCTAGAATGGTTACAATATTTGGTTGCCAATGTGGAATGGTTTCTAGCCCCTGATAAAATACTAAGACCCTCCTAAGATTGTGGTGTTGAAGGGAATGACTTACCCAGCTCCCTGTGGAAATTCAGACTGTTTTAATTCCTCCTGCAAATGTCATTTTAAAGGTAACTTTGATGTGACAGCTGAGAACAGTCTCTTCCAAAAATAATGTTGTGCTACCTCGGCTTCTTGTAAGTACTCTTAGCTTTTCTCATTAAATCTACACAAAAGTCCTGTGGGGGAGGTATTACTTTCAGAATGCAGATGAGAAAATGAAGATCCGAGTGCTGATGGATTTACCTGCCTCAAATACTTTGGCTTCTAGAGAACAGGAATTTAAATTCTCTTCTGCAGAATTCCAAATCTCCTTGAACTTTTGTTTTTGAATCAAGGGTTCATCTATTGTTGCTCTAGTTAGAATCAAACTCACAATCCTCCTGCCTCAGCTTCTTGAGTGTCTAGATTATAGGTGTTTGTCACCATAGCTGGTGTGTGTGTATGTGTGTGTGTGTGTGTGTATGTGTGTGAGTTTGAGGCCAGCCTGGTCTAAGAGCAGGTTCCGGGACACCTAGGCCTGTTACACAGAGAAGCCCTGTCTCAAAAACTCAAAACAAACAAACAAACAAACAAAACCCTCTGTTTAACTATATAATGTTGTGTTGCATTTGTTTGTAACTATGTAAAAATGTGTTGTCTGCCTACGGCACCTAGTTGATCTAATAAAAAGCCAAACAGCCAATAGCTAGAGAGGAAGGATAGGCGGGGTTGGTGGATAGAGAGAATAAGTAGGGGGAGGAATCTAGGCTGGACAAAAACAGGATGTCAGTTGAGCATGTCTTACCACTTTGGACAGAAGACTGGATTCATGCCAAGAAGAAGAACGGAGTGTGCATAGGGATGCGTATCTGTAAGCCTCAGCATGCAGGCAGCTGAGGCAGGAAGATCAGGAGTTCAGTGACTACAGAGTGAAGTCAAAGCCAGCCTGAGCTACATGAGAACCTGCCTCTTAAAGGATAAACTATGCTGACCTAGGGCACAGTTCTTAAGGCAATGGACACAGGGACACACACACACACAATGCAATTATTAGTAATAGCCCAACTTCAGAGAGGAAAGAGCCCCAATCCACTTAAGAGGGTATAGAAAACGTCAAGTTCCAATAACAAAGAACTCAAAAATACTGCCAATGAAACAAGAATTAGCAGTGACAGTCAGGCGTTGATTATGTGGTTCAGGTCCTAGGACGATCTGTACAGTGTGGGGAGGAATGAAATAAAGTTTTCCATGTGAGGCCAGTAAAGGAAAGAACCAAGTCAAGGAGTTAGACTCTCCCACCAACCTAACACCTGTTGGTTTAATAAATGCAGGTGTCTCAAATGTCAGAAAGACAGATGGGAGGAAGTGATGAATGACAGAAGACTCATTAATTATCACACACCCTCATTTAATCTATTTTTGCTAGATAAGATTTAGGACCAAAAAATAAATAAATAAAAGAACTGTCATTTCTTTTCCAGTTGTCTACAACATTACCATTTAAAAAAAACTGTTTCTACAAATGTATGCTCTGAATTGTTCTGTAATTTGCTTATGAAAGAAAAGAAGTTTTAGAATATTGGCACGGGCTGGGTATTGAGTCAGTCACTTGGGCAAGGGTCCAGCTCATCTTCCCAACCCTTATGCAAGACAGTTAGCATGTGGCCCACTTTCATGGACAAGCCCAGGGGACCCCTTCTGTGTAGGGAGGATAGCACAGTAGGAAGAATATGTCCACCAAGTCCATTTCTATCTACCAGCCACACCAGGACCCCAAGCTACAAAGAGTAGAAACTTTGCTTTCAGAGATGTTTGCTTTGAACTTCTGTCAGCATGGGTCCCTTTCTATGCTTTTCAGTTCAGATGGGCCTCTCACCCCACCCCCCACACACATACCATACAGAGAGACACTTTGATGTTGATTTCCACCATAGTTCCTTGAGGAAGAGTGTCGGGATTTGCGGATTAGCCCCACATCTGGACACCATTATGTCGGGGTCTGGTGTCAGCCCAGACCCTAAATTATTTTCTCTTGACCAGATCCCAACATAAACTATCTGTCTCTGGACCAGTATGGAAGCGTGGGAATAAAGACACAACTTACGTGGCTTTATCGGGAGGTTGATTCTCAGTGTTCCCTCATGAAGTCCTGAGTTCACATCCTGAAGAATTTCTCCTCCTTTATTCTCCAAACAGCCTTATATGTTCAAACATAAACTGAGGGGTAGAATCATTAGTATTCTGTTTCCTAGGAAACCAGGTGAGTGGCTTTTAGTCATGTCCACATCTACCTGTGCCTACTGTAGCATCTTCCTGCTCTGTATGCTAGCTGTCAGGGAGGCTTGAATTAGCATCTCTATCAGACATCCTCCAAATTACCAAGAAAGGAGCAAAACAACATCCAGACCTTTTGTTAGGTTAGCAGCAGGCTGTCTGGAAGGTTACTGACCAGGTCAGATACTGACTACGGCTTTAGAGCTTGGCTGCCATACCATATAGAAGTATGGGCCTACAATCCACTCTCTCTTATTAATTTAACAAAACCTGCACTTCTGCAACAGGACAGAAGATCATGCCTGGCTTGGGCAAAGACCTCTTCATTTACCCAGATTTTCCCGTTTCTGGAACAGGCATTCATATATGCCAGTTCCTATCTTAGGCATCTGGGAAGATAAGCTTCAAACCCGTCATTGACTGCTGATCTCTGTGGGGAAAAAAAAAGAAACTTTTCTCAACATCTTATATGCAGTTACAAATATCAGGTAAATACCGGTAAGAGTACAATGACATTTCTGTTATCCAATACCAGTTCCAGTCCCCACCATTGTGGAACCAGGAATGCCCTTGTGCCCTCCTAATTACAACAAGAAAAGGAAAGTTAGGGATTTACTAGACATCCCAACGATGAACTGCCTACAATCCAGATCCATATCCTGAGACCAATAAGGGCAAGAGTTCAGGTAATAAGTATAGAGAAATCAGAAAGGTACATTTTAATGGAAAAGAGTAAGACATCAGGACCTTCCCTTTTGGGAGTGTGTGAGGGAAACAGACCCAAGGAGTAAGACTAGACACAAAGGGACACAATTAGGGAACAGTTCAGTGCCCCTTGGGGAAGATTGCTTTTGAATTGTAGTAGAGTGTCTGGTCCTAGCAGAAATCCTTTGCCCAAGGACAGGCATTTAGATAAGGGTCTCCATCCTCAAGGGCTTGAGGAAAGTTCCTGCTTGCTAAAAGCATCCTTTTTCCTTATCTCCTTATCAGGAGGAACTTGTGGGCTGCCTTGAGGCAAGTGGGCTCCTGGAGGGGTTACTGAACCTTTGAGAACTATAGGGGTGTGAATAGGTCCTGAACTTACAGCTTTTGTCTCAGGAAGTGGGTTACAATGAAGTTATGGCTGCTTTCCATCCATCCCCGGTATGGGAGGTCCTTCTGTTTGTATGTTGCTTTCATTGGTTAGTGAATAAAGAAACTGCCTTGGCCTAGTTGATAGGGCAGAACTTAGGTAGGCAAAGAGGACTGGGACTGAATGCTGGGAGGAAGAAGGGCGGAGTCAGAGAGATACCATGGAGCCACCAGAGACAGACATGCTGAGTCTTTCCCGGTAAGCCACTGCCACGTGGTGATACATAGATTAATAAAAATGGGTTAAACTAAGATGTAAGAGTTAGCCAATAAGAAGTTAGAGCTAATGGGCCAAGCAGTGTTTTAATTAATATAGTTTCTGTGTGGTTATTTTGGGTGTAAGCTAGCCAGGTGGCTGGGACAAACAAGCAGCCCTCTCCCTGCACATCCCTGCCTCTCTCTCTCTCTCTCTCTCTCACCTGGTTTTTCAGAGGACAGGGTTTCTCTGTAGCTTTGGAATCTGTCCTGGAACTAGTTCTTATAGACCAGGCTGGCCTTGAACTCACAGAGATCTGCCTGCCTCTGCCTCCCAAGTGCTGGGGGAGAGACAGAGAGAGAGAGACAGAGAGAGACAGAGATAGAGACAGACAGAGAGAGAGACAGAGAGAGACAGAGAGAGAGAGAGAGAGAGAGAGAGAGGAAGATGACATGTCCAGGTTTTAAAAGCTGCCTAGCTCATGCGCACAGCAGGCTGATGTGACTTCATCACACACAGATGACAGGGCTCTCACATGCACCCAAGGGCTTAGCTGAGTCATACGTGGATGATATAATCCACGTCACATCTGGGTCATGTGGGGGCCCTTTAACATCCCTGGGGGCCATTTAGGCACTTCTGCCTGAGGGCTTGTCTGAACATGCATGGCCCCTAAAACCTGTAAGTATCAGCCTTATGTGGCTAAAATCATTACAACTATGAAAAGCAAGCAAGGCATTTCCCACCAAGTGCTCCATAATATATGTTCTCCCTCCCTCCCTCCCTCCCTCCCTCCCTCCCTCCCTCCCTCCCTCCCTCCCTCCTTTCTTTCTTCCTTCCTTTCTTCCTTTCTCCCTTTCTCCCTTTCTCCCTTCCTTCCTTCCTTCCTTCCTTCCTTCCTTCCTTCCTTCCTTCCT